>JAJQOW010000102.1:0-179090 GCA_037975125.1 Latrodectus hesperus
TTAAGATTTGAAGGCAGGCAGCAAATTTGCCGTCTCAATACCATGTATCGGGGATGAAACGTTAATTGACGTCATGGATATTTTAAACCAATGAGAATCGTAATAAAGTGGCGTACTCAGGATCTCAACTGTAACGAAAAAAACAACCATTCTATGGTTTAAAAAAAATCTGTTTTCACTCTTTCAGAGAAAGTGCCGTCTATAAGACCGAACGGAATTTTTCATCCATCGTACGCAATCCTGGTTTGTAATGGGTAATAGTATTTTAGTTATACTCAATTTATAAGCTTCTTTTTTTTTTGGTCACTTAATGCATATTTTTATTTGAATATTACCTTACGTTTTTTATTCCTCGGCACAAATTAACATTAATTATCATTATAATGTTAATTTGTGATTCTTGACAGATTTTGTATGAGAAACAAGCATCGTTTACACTTTGGGCCAACGGTTTGCGGATTCGAATCCCGTCTTGTTTTACATGAGTGAAATGCTTCGAAATCCACTTTGAACATAACTTCTCGCTTTATAACACTCCCGTGTGCATCAAGTGATCATCGAACGACCGCAAACAGCTTAGAGGGCAGCCGAACGGCAGGAGGCTTTTGTCAGAGCTTCTGATGTCTGCCACGGAAATAAACTACCGCGAGTACATAATGAGTCTCATTCGTGTGTTGCAGGAAAAGAAATTGGGGAAGCAGCCCTTTCTGCGGTTGTTCATAGAGCATCAAGTTCAAAAAAAATAATAATAAATTGTCCTTGCTCCTTTAAACTAACCATGAAGTGGATGTTTTGCCTTGAATTTTTCATTTTGCTTTTTTTCTGTTCTTTGGTCAACGTGTTAATGGCTTGAATCCATGGAAAACAACTTCTCAAACCGATGCTTTGGTTTTTATAAAAGAAATCGTTTTATAAACAAATTGAACTTCGACACTATTCTCCACATTCCATGGTGAACTACGCCTTGTTTGCTGCCACTCGAAGAATGTGATTGGCAGCAAATTCGTCATCAAGTCGGATTCACGATGGACATCTGAATACGATGTCATGTAGAGCAAACCTTATCGGGGTCATAAATATTTTAAACCAATGACAACTATAATAAAGTGATGTAGACATGATTCCAACCGCAAAGAAAGAAAGAAACATTTTATTTTAGCCAACCTGTTTTCCTGACCAGTTGAGTTATAGCTCTGCATGGCCGATGGTATGGTCAGTCCTCCTAAAGAAGTTGGGATCAACAGCGGAGCAAATCAGACGAACCTCTCGACCACCAAAACGTGCATGTCACACTTCCCACGTTTATTGAAACAAAATAAATCACATCACACATCCCGAACGAGAAGTGAGGCCCACTCAGTGAGCGTCATTTTTACAAGTGCGAGATGGGGCCACGTGCCCTCTTGTTGGACTTGTAGACTGTATTCACGCGCAGCTAGAAGGGAAACATAGAAAAGCTCTAACACCCACCCCGAGCTGACACACGCTACTGCTGTTACAGGGAGAGCCACACTCCACCCTTTGACGACTGGTCTATGATCTTGGTGGTTGACAGATCCTCTTCTTGTCTGGGAACCTAGAGAAGTCGAGTCTTTGGCATGCCTCTGTCGTAGGGTTTGGAGTATTCGTGGTATGACGATGCCAATCCATGAAATATTAAAGTTCGTACCTGCACGCTTGGAATTCGCTTTCGCTGACTCTGTGTTCCAGGGCGTAATGGTACTCCTCTTTTCTTATACATAAATTTTCATGTTTTCGAAAAATTTTACAAACAGAAAAAATTATAATTAAAAAATACTTCTTTATCACTGGTAAATAATCATAAATGAATTTTTTTTATCATCGCTGACGACACTCAGACATTCGACGGTAAACGTCGTCTTGTTTGCTGCCACTCGAAGAATGCGATTGGAAACCAGGCAGCAAATTCGTCAACAAGTCGGATTAACGACGTCGTCTCAATACGATGTGGCGTAGAGGAAAATTTATCTGACGTCATGGATATCTTAAGCCAATGAGAAATGTAATAAAGTGGCGTCATCATAATCTCAAAAAAGAAACAACCACTTTATGGTAAAAAAAAATTGTATTCATGTACACTGTCCAATTAGTGCAGATAACTTATGCTGTTTCGAACAAGCTTTGCACGGAGGAAAACGTATGGAAGAAAAGAATATTAATCTTTTCCAAAACATATTGAACAGCGTTAAGATAGTTTGCATGACATTATGTACTCATGAAATTCTTGCAAAGTGTCTTCATGGTGGAACACAAATATTGATGAATCGCTCAACGGTGCTATTTTATGACTCATGGGTGGAGGAAAAGTGCAGCCTCTGTAAGTCGTGAGACCCGAGCACCAATGGTAGAGGACTGACTTAACTCAAATGCCTGTAGGCTTTAGATGGGTATTGTGAAATAGCCTTCACGCCTTGGGTAGCCCTACGAGGAGTGTACAATTCCGACCTACTTCTCTTATTCAACTCAGTGGCACCCCTCACCACGGCGAAGTAGGCTACAGGACTAGAGGGGCTTATTCCCCCGAGACATCCCTGGTATCAAGCTTACTGTCTTAGAAGATCTCTTGTTATTGGTCGTGCGATAGATATGTTCAGACCAACTTTTCTCCTTTCTTCAGTGGCCACCTGAAGGGATTTACTTTCCAGAGAGGTCTCAAAATATATCCAAACTGTCCCAAATATCAAAATGAACTTGCACCACCTTCACATATTCTTGAGTGACAGGGGTTGTCTCATGAAGACTTATACGAGACTCCTACGCTTGCTTTTCTGAAAGTGAGTGGACTCGTGTATCTCGTCCAGTATACTCCTAGGCATGGAGATTAGTAACAACAACACGGTTCTATTTGGAAAAAAGTGCCGAAAAAGAATGCTTTGTGAGTTTAAAAATACTTAAAATTGGAGCACATGATATAATTGTTGTTGTCTTGTCCCAGGTAGGCAGGCATCATGGAGTGCGCTGCTCCACTTTTTCAACTGAACCCTATTTTGGTGTGGAGTCCGACTTCCTCAGTATACACGTGCCATAGGGACCCGTTTATAAGGTAGGCAACCATTCACACCTCATTCATACAAGGAAAGGACAAAGACAGGATAGACAGAGAGAGAAAAAGTACATCCATCCCCGAACTGGGATTCGAACCCAGGACCTCCTTATCCTCAGTCAGGGACTCTGACCAATAGACAGGTTGGGCGGCGCATGGTATATTTACAGAGTTTAATGATGGGTTTTCAGGATTAACCTCAGTGCTTAACATTTGAAAATACATAATGTTGCTAAATATACAACTGAGTGTTATCACATCGTGGACAAATATCGCGTCGCTCGATTTTGTTAGCAATTCTAAGGTTACAGCAAACAATCGTTGAAAGATTTTGTAAGTTTCTAGAAAGAAGATATTATTTCTCATAAAAGTAAAGAAGGTTGTAAATATAAAAGAGAAGAATTTTACGTTTTCGTGATTATTAATAATTATAATTTCAATATAATGTTGTTTTTCTTGTTTTCTCAAAATGAAGTTTTGCGATATTTATCTGACCGAAAAACATAACTAAAAAAAATTATTTATTAATCTCTTTGAAATAACTGTGTATATATTTAGGGAATAAACTACACTTACATGGATTCATTCAGTTTTCACTAATTTAAAATGGTTTATTTTTTAAAAATAATGATTTTTTCATTTTTCAATGAATGTATAATAAAAAAGACACTACGTAATTAAGTATTAAAAAAATTTCCACTCTATTCAATAGTCTATTCCTTAAAAGGATCCTTTCTGGTAAGTACAACAATTATATAATTGAAAAGTATTTAATAAATTTTTCTTTATGATATTTTGCATAATTAATGATTTTTTTTCAATTTTTCACAAACAATTATTATTAGTTTGTATAAAAAAGAATATAATTGCATCTTTTTAGTAATTTTAACTTATAATACAATCTTTAAAAGTATAAATACATTTTAAATTCAATTTTGAAAATTTTTGCTTTCGAAGGTTAGAAATATACGAGATTAATATTACCGTAATATTGACGATTACTATTACTAGTGAACATATGGTTTTTCGCTAACATTTCTATATATTTTTCGATCTTAATAGATTTGCTTCTACTCAGTTTCAATGAATGTGATTTAAAAGTACAAACCTTTCATATATGCTTGATATTAAGAAATAATGTTTTGATTGAATTTCGAAAAGAGGTTTTCTATGACTTTCTATGTAAAATAAAATTTGAAGCAATGAATATTTCATTTTAGAAATTCTCCAATGTTTTTAAGGAATAAAAAGGGAGAAATTATTTTATTATTTTCAAATGATTTTTTAAAAAGATTTCTTTTTTAAAAAAAAGTATAAAGGAAAGAGTTTTAAAAATGTATAAATGATTGGCTTTTTAAATTCAAATTTGATAAATAAAGCATAAAATGGTATTCCATTTAAAAATATTTAGAATTTTTATGAAGTCATTAAATAAGTTTATTTATTTGAAGAAATTTTATTTACTGTGAGGCTATTTTAGGAGGAAAATTTGCCTTTAAATATCACAAAGCAAAGGAAACAACGCAAAGAATGATTATGGCTGTCTTATAGCAACTGAAGTTCCGAAAAGCATATTTCATGTTGAGCATAGAAGTAATTGAGGAAAACTCATTTGTGTGTCAAATTAGACAGTGCGTATTCTAATGGATTCGGTCACGTTTCTTTCACAAGTTTTTTTTTTTTTAAATGACAGTCACACTGCAAAACAAAACAAACTCGTTTTTCTTCTAGTATCGGCAAATTTGTTTCAACAATAAGTTGTAAATATAAATGTAAGAATTAAAAATATATTTTAAATACTTAGTGGATGTGCAAGGTTAGTGGAATAAAATGTTTAAAATGTAGTTAGACTAACTTTACATGCAAACATACGTGGATAAATAGTGTAAACATTTAAAATTTTCTCAGACGAAGATGTATAAATATCTATTTGTAATGGATTAAGATATTTACTTTATTACGCCATTAAACATTTTCATCAAAAAAAATATGTCGTCAAATGTTGCAAATTCTAATTATTTTTTCAAAATATAAGAGGAAAAACAGAGCAACTAACTTAAGTCTTCATTAAAGAAATAGACAAAACATTTATTTCTTTAACTGTTAATTTTTATTTGTTTTTAATTAATTTTTTATTATAAATTTAAAACTTGTTTGCGCTAAAAATCAAAAATGTGAAACAACATTTCAAATTTAATTTAAAAAATATGAAACGTAAGTGCGGCATATTTGGCGCTAAAGCGCTACATTTGGTGACATTATTAAGAGGAAATGATTGATGGGATAACGCGTTCTACTAAAATATTTTTAGATCAAAATTTAGGGCAGTTTAATTCGAGAACAATGCTTATGAAATCTTAAATTTACTTATTATATGTACTTCGGTAATCAAAAATTTGCAGACCTTAGATATGAATGTAAAGAAATGTTTAAAACGCGATTTATGACCAAGTAATCATGTTTCATTCTTTCGAAACCTCCATTTTGACTATAAAACGTTCATTTGGAGATGTTTCGTAATGGTTTATTTTGTATAGTAGTATGGGATTACAAAAGGAGAAATCGTTTGTCAGTTTGATGCACTTTTTCAAAGATTTATGTCCTGTTATCAACCGATAATCACTTGATACCGTTCACTTTCGTCAATATGTATCGCTTTACGGTACATAAACTCTCAAAGCACTCGATTTATATTGAAATGCAAGTTTTGTAATTTTCAGAAAAAGTATTTTTAGTCTTTTCTCACTTTATTTTTATTATATTTTTTTATCCAATGGTGGGCACACTTGGGTGACGAACCCTATGACAAAACAAGGCCAGAGACTGCTACTCATTTATCGTTACCCAGCGGGCACCTATGAACCCAAGTCACGGAGGCGAGTAACGTTACCCGCGCCATACCACCACAAACCCGTTTATAGGGTGGGCCACATTCATACTTCATCACGGAAGAAAGGACAGAGAAACACAGAGAGAACAGAGAAAGAAGAGAACAGAAGGTAACATCCACATACCCGAACCAGGATTCGAACCCAGGACCCATAGCTCAGGAGTCAGGAACGCTAACCACTCAGTCATCGGTCGGCTTTCTCGCTTTATAAACACGTGCGATTTGCAAAGTAAACCCATTAGTTCGTGTCACATTTACAAACTGAGCAATCCTGTTTACGTCTTGTCCTGTTAGTAAAAACTCACGTCTGTCCTGTTAGTGAAAATTCAAAATTGACGACGAAATTCTAACCTAAGATGTGCAAACGAATACGAAAAAAAAATATTAAGTGACGATAAATAATATTTAATAGATATATTTTTTCCAATGTCTCTTGTCTAGGATTATTTCATTTTTATGCACCAGCAAGTGCAGAGCCGAACTGGCAGCTGTATGGGCAAGGCTCTTCTCTTCGTTTCAATAATTCATGAGTTCGAATCCCACCTTGGACTTCAATACTTGTTCGGAATTCATTTTAAACTGCAAGTCCTGGTTTATTTAGACTCGTGTACAAAAATTGACCGCTGATTGGCAAACAAACCATAGGAAACCACTTGAAAGGCGTGTTATGAGGTTGATCTAAACGTAAAGTGTCTTGCTCACCAAGAAGGTTGGTAGATTTAGTAATTTAGAAGCAAAGATTAAGCAAGGGAGCTAGAACGCGGCCAAGATGTATTACTTCAGTTAGGGCAGATATGACCTATTTTACATTTCCAACCATAATAATAATTGTTACTAATGATACTTGGACAAGCCAAGCTCGCTATGCCTTGGCTATGCGAATTTAAGTCAATTGGGAGCGTCTTTCGTTTTTAATCAGAGCACCATGAAGGTGAAAGTATGACTTTGCTCTACACACATGCCATAGGTCCCCGTTTATAGGGTAGGCAACCATACACATCTCATTCATACAAGGAAAGGACAAAGGATAGATAGAGAGAGAAAGTACATCCATGCCCGAACCGGGATTCAAACCCAGGACCTCCTTATCCGCAGTCAGTCACGCTGACCACTAGACAATTTGGGCGGCAAGACAAGATGTAGACTTAACTAGCAAAAGCTTAAATCTTAAGTAAGAGAAATGTTAGAGAGAGAGTAATAGAAAATTGACTCTTACCTTCCATCTAAATTCTGTACACATGATCAAATAAATATTCTCCTGTAGCTATATTTATCTATTTATTATTAAAAAAAACATTTCTGGAGGACAGATATATTTACAGGTAATTATTTACAAGATTTAGTTTTGGTGCACACGTATCTATATTCTCCTTACGGATCAGGGCATAGTAACATTTTGCTTACATTTTTTCGCGTGGGAGCATGGGATTTCAACCTGATGTCATCAAGGCTCAATTGGCAAAGAAGGTTACATTATTTTTTGATGATCGCCAAGATTTCGACTGCTTTGCTTTTCAACACATCGTGTGTTTGAATCTCACCTCGGGCATGGATGTTTGTAGCTGTTCGGAATCCTCTTTAAGCCGTAGGTCCCGGTATAGTTACCCCTCGCGTGCAAACATTCATAGTTGAGGGAGAAACAAATCAAACTTCTATTCGTCATTTTAAAAAGTTCCTTATTTTGTTAATACTGGGGTAATAAAATGCTCAACGAAAGAAAGTGGTCTGTCTTTATCCACAGTTTGTCTTTAGTTTCACTTTATTCAGTGTGTGTTCATGGACGGTCGCATGTTAGTGACGGTCACAGTTTTTAGTATTTGACAGCGTCAAGATCAAAGGCCGCGGTTATGCAATTGAGCATCCCTCCCCATATACTGTCTTAAAGATGGAATATTCGTAGGTAATGGTCATATTCACGTGACACAAATGAGGAAATCAGGAAAACTCTCAAACACTCACCCCAATAGACGTGCATGTAGAAGACAGAAGTACAACATCCATTTGCCATTGTTCATCAATGGCTGGAATCAAACTCGTAAGCTTATGCTCCGAAGATTGTCTTACCACTTAGTTAGGTTAATTTCAGCAAATGAGTAACTAGAATATATAGTTTAAAGTGGATTCCAAACCACTACAAACATCCCTGCCCAAGCCGTGACTCGTGCCCACAAAGGATCCCGCTTTGAGGATGGATATTAATGGATAAATAGCGAGAATACGCAATGTGCAGCCTTGGAAAGAGTAACTACCAATTCTTACATCGCTATACAGATTGTAGTGCTCAGACATCTTCGCCAGAGGGCGTGTCGCTCACTCACCTTAGTGGTAAAAATAACAATAAGAGGAAAGGGCGAAGCGTTCCTCCAACTGACGCGTGAGGTAAGTTCTCTAATTATTTGTACATCCATTTCTTATAAATATATACCATTTTATGCTCAATAAACTGTGTCGTTCAAACAAGCGGACTGTTTATTCATAAGAATCACCAAAGGAAGCAAAGTTCCACGAGAGAGGAAACTACACAGATGCAGAGAGGAAGAGAGAGTTATTGCTTTTCCTATTTATTAACAGCAGCCAAATCATGCCAGTTACAGCCAAGAAAATGCGGTTTCGAAAGATACATTTTATTAAGGCCGTAATGTTTTGGTGAGGGAAGTTATCATCCTCGCAATCGAAAGATAGTGAAGTTCAATATCATCGCAGTGAAAGATTCTTCGTGTTTGCCACGAGTGTTTGGGGCACGTAAAATAGATCATTGTCTCAATGCCCTCCACGTGAAGTGGGTGGGACAAGCCATGTGGGAATCTTCGGTTTGATCTTACCTCTAAATAAGGAACGAACTTATAATTTCAGGATTACGGTGAGACACTCCATAGGATGTTGTCTTCCCGGCATACTTTCCTACAACTAGGCCAGATTTAGTTAGTCAGGTGGAAGCAGCCGTGTAGCAGTCTTTGCGATTTAGAAGCATGAGATTTTCCCTAATACTTGACCCAGAGGTATCATTTCAGTGGGAAGACATTGCAACCAAGACCAATTGATTTAACGTGCCCCATCCGCCTTTATTGAATACAATGGATCTCCGGGCTACCCGGGATTCCAACTCACTTCCTTCCGATAATGAGAACGATACCCTGAAACCTAGCGATCTTTACACCCAATGGGTGACCAACTGTACGGGATATTATCCATGAACAGATGAGCATTGGTTGGGTCCAGTGCATTATGCCGAAAGGCTTTAATGGTATTATACTCAGTTGTTCAGAAATTAGCAGTAAATAACTGAAACTGTTTTCTTAATTTGGTGAAATGGCTTCAAGAAATGAGATCTCGAGTATAAATCAGCTGTGAAAACAAATCGAATGAAGTGTGGAATGTTTCAAAGAGCTTTCCTTCATCACTAAATTATTAAATATTGAAATCGGGATACTTTCCATCTTTTTCCCAGTGCATTTCCGATTGGCAGTGCATTAGAAAAATCGAAAATACATTCGCTATAGTTTTCAACTATCGAAAATTATACTAAACAGTATTTTTTAAACTAATGTATATGTATATGAAACTAATGTATACTATGTAAAACTAATGTAAACTAACTGTGAAAAGAAGGGTTAATCCGATGTCATACATATTTTTCTATACCACCTGCTGTTTTACATCGATGACATTCTCCGAAGAGACGCACTCTTGTAAACATTTTGGAAAGAAAAAAATATTTTTTTCAAAATTTTGTGAATGCATCTCGTGTAAAGTCTATTTACTAAGTTTCATTGTTTTCCAAACGTACAGTACCCTACAGTACAAACATACTGTAGGGTGCTCTTTATAGCGGCAGTTTAATTATAACCACGCGGTATATAGAAACAACTGTGTTCTTTTTAAAAATGGAAGTGTAAATGAGTTAACGGATTCCATGAATAGATCCAAATGGAAATTGAAAAAAAGGAATAAATTGTTTTTATTATTCAAATTGTTAATTCTAAAATTGAAATTGAGGAGGATTTGTTTGTGTTAGTTGCTTCAAATATTACAGAAATAAAAATAAAACAAAATTTTCAAAATGGGAATGATACTATTTAATATATTGCTGGACTAGTTGAAAAATAAAATATTATAATAAACGATCCCATATATTTGAAAGTTCTGGAAAATATAAAAGATACGTTTTCTCACGTTTTACACTTTTTTATATTTTACAGCATATATTCTCATAAACTGAGTAAAATGGACATTCTAGCATTTTTTTGAAACATAGCTGTAATATAAAAGAAATATTCAAAAGAGCGATATTCTCAAAATTACGTGAAATTGCGTTTACTTGATTGAGAATTTTGGTTGGCGAGAAAATGTTTGCGTTCATTTTTTTCTTCTATCGCCAAGTAATGGACTTAAGCCTATTTTAATAGTGCTTGATTTCTTTTTGTAATCATTTGCCGGTAAAATGCTACTTTAATAGGATAACTGGGAGATATCAAGCACATATTTTCAGAAACTTTTCAAACCAGTATCAGTGAAATTTTTAAAATCTTAATTCCAAACATTAATGTTAAAATTTTTTTATTTGAACGGCGTGTGTTACGCAATAATTGATTTCCTATCTAACAATCTATCCTAATGTTGTGAACGCTTTCAAAATTACACCTCATTCTCAATTATTTAATACTGTGCATATTTTTATCTCGTAAAACATTTGGCGAAAAAAATGACACTAAATGAAGCAATTCAGTCTGACAGCTTTGTAAGAAAACTGGAACCCACAATTCAATTTACAAAAAGATAAATTCTTGAGATTTTTAAAGCGATATCACTGATTATTTTGAAACAGAATACTATATAATTAAATAAAATATTGAAAACCACATTAGAATCCATAATATTATTGTAAATATTTGGCAGTATTTTTGTGCAAAGCAAACAACCTCTTTTAATGGTTAAAAATAAAATTCGCTTAGTTAGCACACATAATAAATATAGACGGAACACATGGTGTGTACCTTAGGTTATCAGGTAAAACATCATTGTTTCAGAACTGTCACGAAATTTGAAAACAGAATTAAATTGCAATACATCTCTAGGATTAAAGTTAAAAATTTGACAGAAATATAACATCATTAACAAAACATTTACAAAGTTTCCATTATGAGAGATGGCATTTGATAAATATTGCAAGAAAATTGTAAAAATATATTCTCATAAACATTCTATGTAGCCTTGTTTATAAAATTCCAGATTAGTTAGCTTCATCGAGTTCATAATAGACGATATAAGTAGACAGTAAAATAAATATGAAGGCATTATTAATTTTTTTTCAAATGGCGGGCACAAGAGGGTTGAACCCTATGCCACAACAAGGCCAGAGATTTCCATCTCATTTGACGTTACCCAATGGGCACCTGTGAACCAAGTCATGGAGGCGAGTATCGTTACACGCAGCCATACCACCACAAACCAGTTTATAGGGTGGGCCACATTCATACAACAATACAGAAGAAAGGACAGAGAAACACAGAGAGAACAGAGAAGGAAAGAAACATCCATGCCCGAACCGGGATTCGAACCCAGGACCAACAGCTTAGGAGTCAGGAATGCTAACCACTCAGCCAATCGGTCGGCTTATTTTTAAGTAAAAGAGTATAAAAAGAGCAAATAACTGGGACAGATTTATAGTAAGTACAAGTACACTGCTGGACAATTGCTAAGGACGGATCACAAATTGCAATGTAGCATAACATTAAGCGAGACATGAGGCCTAGTAGGATAAAATATAGTTGCCACACTGTTCAGACATTAGAATAAAGAATATTTATTGTTCTGGAAAGTACAAAAGCTGTGAGACATCTGAAAGAAAAGAATGTTCATTTGATGCTGCATACGGAAAAATGGAACAATGCATCTAAAAGTCAGCAGGCACCTTGAAGAAAGGTATCAGTACGGGATATGTCCACCGTGGAGTGTGATGCAACATTCCACACGTCGTATCATACTTTGCACAACATTATCCAGCAGCTGTTGAGGCAATTTATCCCATTCCTCTGGGAGTGCACGGATGAGGGTGTTCTTGTTTGTCGGAGGATAGTTTCGACCAGCAACTTGCCTCCCCAAAGCATCCCACATATTTTCAATGGGGTTTAGATCTGGAGAACGTGATGACCATACGAGGCGTTGAATACCTTCGCTTTCTAGACAATCCTTAATAGCGTGTGTTCGATGACAGGTTGCGTTGTCCATAAAAACAAATTTATCACCGACAGCACCACGGAAAAGACGAACATGAGGAAGTAGAACTTCATTAATGTATCGTTGGCCCGTCATAGTCCCATTCGCAACCACATGTAGGGGCGTGCGGCCATTGATCATGATGCCGGCCAACACCATGACACTGCATGTCGGATATCGTTCCCTTTCCTGGATATTTTCTGGACGATAAGCAGTACCACTTTCGCGCCAGATCAGTTGGCGTCTACAATCCGATGACAGACTGAACCTACTCTCATCTGAGAATAGTACGCATGCCCAGTCCTGTTCAGTCCAATTGCGATGCTCACGACACCATTGTAAACGGGCAGTACGGTGCTGTCTGGTCAATGGGACACACACAACAGGTCTGCGGGCGTATAGTCCTCCTTCCCTCAAACGTCTGGCAACAGTTTTTCGGGAGATCTGCTTTCCTGAGGCAGCAAGAAACTGATTTGCCACCTGCTGAGCTGTGGTGCGCCTGTTCCTTTTTGCTGATAGGACGATATATCTGTCTTCTGCAGGCGTCGTACTTCTAACACGACCTCCCCCGTGCCGCCTACTACACATTCCAGTAGTTTAAAATGACTTCCACAGCCGTGAAACAACGCTGTGAGCGATCGCTCCCTGGCAACATCTGTTATTTTTCGCCCTTCTTCGGTCTTTCCAATAATTCGGCCACGCATAAGATCATCTAAGTGATGTCGGAAAGACATGCCAAAAATTTCAAGTTCGTCTATTAAATCTTTCTTGTAAAACTTTGACTTGAAACAACAACTGTCCACACGCGTCAAAACATTTAAAGCTCTTATGAACGCTATCACGTGATGAACAGACGTGGAAAAAAATTTGCATACGCTATTCTTCTTACTATATCCCACACTTATTCTAATTTTCCCCATTTTGCTTCTTTTCATTTTGTGGTTACAATGGATGATAGTGTTATCCATCCTTAGCAATTGTCCAGCAGTGTATAACACTCTCATACCCTATCTGTAGGTAATGTCATGCAAGAGGAAACGGCCAAGCATATCATTTACGAATGCGAGGCTCTTGCCCTCCCTAGATTAACTTCTTTAGGCATCATCCATACTAGAGAGTTACACCTAGACTCCATTAAAGGGTTATCAGACTTTATTAATAAAGTGGGTGACCCGAGCAACTGGAACTAGGAAACATTGGGTTTGGAGTTAACAGTACAAAATGCTGATAAAAGCAGAGGTGCCAATGATAACAAACCCAACTCTAAGAGAAAGAAAGAAAAAAAAAAAAAGAAACACTCATGCTTTAACTGCGTCCTTTAATGTAAGATTATATTTTTCACAATACCAAAGGACTGCATTGTCTACATGCAGATAATTATTTAATTATACATGAGCAGTATCTTGTTGAATATTTAAAATATTACATATTGCAATTTGCAAATTCAGTTAATATTTTGCAGCAGCTCCGTCTGTGTACTCTAGTTACCATGATTAAGAAAATTATTGAACATAATTACATTACAATAAAAAGTAAAACTGCTTCAAAAAAGTGAAAAAAATAAAACAAAATATTTTTACGCACTCTAATATTACCAGAAATAATAATGAAAATACGCTCTCATGTTCACATATTAAGGATAATTCAGAATCACACAGAAATTGAACTCTAAAATGAAAACTTCACATCGTAGAATTATCACATACATCTTGAAGAATAATATGCAAATTACAAGAAACCACCAGATGGCGCCAATAGTACATCGCAATGACGAGAGTGTAAGAGAGGGGTATATAAGGAATGGTTGCAAAGAAGTAAAATTGTTCACAAGCGCTTTAAAAGCCTTTCAGTGCAATAACCGCATAGTTATGGCACAAAGGAAGCATTTGGATGATGTTTTACGTGGTAGAATTATCGGCCGTCTGGAATGTGGACGTACCCAGCTGGAAGTATCCGAGGAACTTGGAATCGCCCAGAGTGTCATCTCCAGGCTTTGGCAACGGTTCCAAGATGATGGTAATGTGAGTAAACGTTACAGCACAGGTCGTCCCCGAGTTACAACACCGAATGAGGACCGGTATTTGGCAGTTACTGCCAAAAGAAATAGACGGAGCACAGCATCAGACCTGTCTCGTCAGCTCTCTTCAGCTACCGGTACGACAGTTTCAAGGCAGACCGTGTACAGATGCTTAGGGCACATTGGTCTATATGCTCGTAGGCCTGTCAAATGTGTTCCACTTACCGCAACTCACTGTCGCCTGCGGTTAGCCTGGAGTAGAGATCATGCATTGTGGACACCACAACAATGGTCTTGTGTGATGTTTTCCGATGAGTCCAGGTTTAGTTTTCAGTCTGATTCTCGCCGGATTTTCATATGGAGAAGGCCAAGTACCCGTTACCACCAAGAGCACACCACTAAACGACACCGTTACGGTAGTGAAGAATAGCTTGTTTGGTGGGGAATTATTCTGGGTTCCATGCATGTTCAGAATGTAACCATGACAGGCCACATCTATCGGAATATCATTCTGGAATAACATGTACGTTTGTTTTTGGGCGCCATGGGTGCGGAATTTCTGTTAATGGATGACAACGCCCGTCTTCACCGCGTAAACATTGTAGACGAATGCCTTCAATCGGAGGATATCACCCATATTGAATGGCCAGCATACTCACCGGACTTGAATCCAATAGAGCATGTGTGGGACATGCTTGGATGACGAATTGCAGCCCGTCAACCCCCTCCCACATGTCTACCGGAACTTCGGAGAGCATTGCTTGATGTGAGTGGTGTAATATTTCCCAAGATCAGATCGATAATTTGATACTCAGCATGCCTAGGCGTTGTACGGCCTGTATTGCATCGTCTGGGGGGCATACTATGTATTAACCATCATACCAACCATGTTATATTGGTTTTTGTAAATAGGTTCTTTTTTGAAATTTGCTCCAGGGAGTAAAAATCGCAATTTTTATTAATGATGTCAAACATATAGCATCTTTTTTGCTCTTTACCTTTTATTTTAATGAATATACTTTACAAATAAGTCACATTTGTTTTGTTTCTTTCTTTTTCTTTGTCTGAACTTGCATTATCCTTAATTTAAGGACTCGAGTGTGCATTGCACTAAGATTCCTAAATAGAGTATTTCTGAAAACTCAATGCAGTCTTGATTATAAGCACTCAGTTTTACAGCAGTTAGATAGAGTGAAGTTATAACATTACATACCATATGAAGATTGTGTTAGAAAAAGAGCAAATGTATACAATGCACACATTGATAGTATATACATGAATAAAACACGTGCTAATTGTGATATATTACAATGCATTATTTCATCACATTAAAAATCTACATTGTCTGTTCCCAGTTTATAAAGGTTCACAATATTTATTAAATATGATGCAAAATTAGGCATTAAAAGTATTAATTGATAAACTATCCTAGAATATTTAATAGGGCACACTACATTGTGCTGAGTCAATCAATATTTTTCAGTACTTTAGCCTAAATAATTATTATTATTATCATAAAATACTTTTGTTTTTATTTTTATTTTGTAATTTTTTATTGTGAAAGTTTATTACTATTACTATGTATAATCTGAAATTACTGTTATATACTTCTAGCCTCTACACATATTTAAATACAATCTATATTATCATTATCGTATTTATTAACAAATATATATTATTATCACAGTCACAATAATCATATAATTTCATATCAGTTCAAATTAAAGTATAAACTCTATATTACTAAATAAACAACTGTGTAGTTACTGTTCCTATTAATTATGGTTCATGAAAATGTAATTATCTAATCTTCTTTATTAAAAATTAATTAGCCTTTCAATGAAAATCAAATTTGTCTAGCTTAAAAATTTCTTTTAGTTACGAAGCTTTTAAGCGATGACGTCAGGTGACCTTTCATTTACATTCCAATCCAGCTTAAAGTACGACGCACTGCAAAAGACAGTACTTTAAAAAAATTTTTTATAAAAAGTAAATATTTTAATGTTTGTGTTAACAAGACATTAGTCTTAAAATTTAAAAGATGCTTACGAAAATTGCAATTTTTAACTTAGATTTCTATTTATTAATGAGTTCTTAGAAAATTTAAATTACCCTTGCCGATTTAAACTAACCATAAAGGGGATGTTTTGTCTTGTCTTTTAATTATATGTGATGTAGATGAAATGTTACCTGACGTCATGGATATTTTAAACCAATGAGAATTATATAAAATAGAGTAATTATGATATCAACTGGGACGAAAGAAACAGCCACTTTGTGGTTAAGAAAATCTGTTTTCACTCTTTGAGAGAAAGTGCCATCCTGTAAGACCGTATTTATATCCTAAATAAGTAGCATGTTTCTTATGGAAAAGCGAAAAATATATAATGTAGATATAGATTTTAATGTCTCAAAATTTCATTTTAAATCTAATTTATTTAAATAGATTGTTTTTTTTTTCTTTTTGCAAAAATTGACTATAAGTGATAAACAATGGTAAGTAAGCTAAATGTTAAACAAAGCTGAAGCTATTTGGTGAAAAAAATGGCTTAGTGATAATTTTGTCAAAGTTAAAAGGAACATCAGGGTCACAAATCACCAAGGGTAAAAAAATAGCCCCAAACACAGAAAACTTAATTTTGTTTCACTGAAAAGGGTGCTATTACATTACACGTAATCGATCACCGATGAGATTGCTAGACAGTTTTCACCAGAAATAAGCATTGGCATTTAAATAAATTTTGTCAATAAGTGATAATAATTTAGTTTATAAAATGTTTTTGTTATTTTTTCAGTATGTTCTAAAAACGTAGAACTTCTACTTCATCTTACTAATCCTTATGATCTGAAATCAGGTCAGATCCATGGGGTTGACCTTTTAATTTCAACACATCCAAACCGGGCTCCTTTAGGAGATCCTCACGAAGAAGACCAGCACTCTCTACAAGATGTTAGGGATTGGCCTCTTCAATGAGGTATTTGGTGCAAGCTCGGAAGGTCTTTGTGCCATTGGAAAATCGAAGGGTTTTTAAATGTCCAGTGCACAAGTCGAGCCAAAGCAGTTTGGTGTCTCCGGTCACTGATGAAGCCAATCCATGTACCAGGACCTTTACTTATGGGTGTTCTGGTGGATGCCCCCAAGAGATGCTTATGGAGGCCTTCTGCTCAAGGAAGATTAATGGAAACCCCTCGGTAATCGGCATGGAAGTTCCCTCTTTTGCCGATCCATCTGCCATTTCATTTCATAATGCGACATGGCATGATATCCATTGAAGAGGCAGACTAGAAGATGAGTGAGGGTCCCGAGCTTCTCAATAATTCCAATCCTTTTCTGTTCTATTATCAGTCTCCAATTTTTTAGATAATGGATGGCGCTTTGGCTGTCCGAAAGTATAACATATCTCGGCCGATAGATGACGCCTAGAAAACGTAAAACTTATTAAACAATGCACGATGCATGCAAATGAAATATTTACGACAGTAATATGCGATTGTTTTCTTTCCCGCTGTAGCGATTATCGTACAGTTGTAAAATAGAAAATACCATGTTTTCGGATTTTTAAAAAAAAAAAAAAAAAAAAAATAATTCTAATTCTGGTCTCCACCCAATATCTGACCGTGTTTCAAAATCTCAAAGCGACTAGCTGTTTAGTAGTATGAGAAATAAAAGATTGGAACCTCACACAAGGTGAAAGGTGTCAACTGCATAACGATAGCTTGGGAGAGAAAAGGTGTCATCTCGGAGCTATATTCTATCAAATGGAATATCGCGTTGAGAGGGCCAATGCACATTGCAAGTTCCGAAAGTCCAGTGTCTCTCCCCTGAAGTGGTATGGGTTGAAAATAAGGATGACAACTCGGATGTCGATTTCATCACTTCATTGGGTTTCACGATAACGAGGAGGGTGTTTAACGACTCTCATCATCAAAACTAGGTAGCAAGAAACTTCATCAAATTAAATATAGTTCAGTACTTGTTACTTAATACTTAACTTCTTAATTCACTTCTGGTTCCTATGCCTTGTGGTTTTTATCCGCACACAGGGGTGAAAACAATTTTAATGTAAACATTTTGTGAGTGAAAATATTTTTCACTTAGTATGTCTCTAATCTTTTAATCGTGTTTAGGCTCAGGAAATGTAGTCAGTTTTACTTAATATAGCCCAAGAAGTTTAGATATATTATTATTTTGAACCATTTGCGCAATTTTTATGGGTTAAAAATATGTATATTAGCGATCTTTTGTATTAAGCAGGTTCATATTTGTTTAATAAAAGAAATACCTTATAGAAACTACGCGCGTTTTGTTAAACATATTATTACAAAAATACGAAAACACTTTTTTCTGTATTGATTTGTTTGCGTAACCATAGTTTCTTATAACAATATTTCCAATTATTGCATTCTTTGCTTGGAGCACGTGACTACTTTTTAAAATTATTTAAATTCTGTAATTAAAATATGTAAAAGCCCTCGACAAGAACATACAAGCATAGTAATTAAATGGAATAAAATTTGCTTTTTTTATAAGCTGCAATATTTTTAATTAATTATTAATAATTTCCTTATCTTTAAATTCTTTTTTATCTTAATTAAATTAATTTCCTTACCTTGATCACTGTGGATTTATAAAAAAATATTTCAAAATAACAATTAAAATGAGAACACAACATTTTATATTTAATCAAGCATTTGTCTTTTAAATGAGGGGAATAGTACTGAATAGAGAAAATTTGCAATGGACAATTATTTTAGAGTCATGGATAGAAATATGCTGTTTGAATAAAAAAAGATTGGTGATGAAAAATCACTAATTATTTTTATGTTCGATATTAAAAATGTATACACCTTATTTATTAAACATAGTTCTTTAACAAAGTGATATGAGATATATTTAATAGGGTCATCATATTTTTTCAAAAACTAAAAAGAATTTATAACCGATTACGCGCGCATTTATTCTGGTTAATCTCAAATTATTATAAATTTTTTTATAGTCACTTGTTCACGCTTGTCTTTTAAGCTTGTATTGAGCATGCACTTTTTTGAACACATTTTAAAAAAATGTTATAAAATAATTCAAAATCGGTTTTATTATTTCCGACCAGAATAAAATAATTGTAATTTTTTTATCGTCAATATATACGTTATTTCAAACTGTATAAACCTTTTCTTTAACAAAAATTATTTATACTATTTTTTAACAAGAAAACGTAAAGTATGCCTAATTGTATCGTTTTAAAATTTTTTGAAGTGTTGCAAAAAATCTAAAAGTGATTTCATAAGTGCTGATTTTCTTAAAGAGTAAACCGTAACTTTAAGAACTGTTTCTAATAGAGTAAAAGCCTCTTGTACAGCGGCCTATTTGGGAGCCTATTGGTTAGCTTTATGGCCTTTGGTTCAACAGTTCTTGAATCAAATTCCCACTTTCGGAGTGGTTGTCGATAGTGATTCAAAATGCTGTAGGTCTCAATGTAATTCGCCCTCTTGTGCAAAAATTGAACTCCGGAAAACACAAACTAAACCTAATCCTGTTTTCATTAAAAGTAAGAAATTCAGAACATTCCATACAAGCTCAATTCTAAGTACTTAGATGCATCATCGATTCCGTTGATTTACTTGCTTCTTTATGGCCACTTTCTCTCGCAAATTCTAATAGATTATGATTTAAAATTTTAAGTGGGTTCTAAGCCTTTGAAACATCTGAGATTGCGGTAAGAATCGAACCCACGAACAGCTGAACTGAAATTTAGAGCAGTGTTTTATCTACGGATCGTCTATGCGTGGCAGGGAATGTATTGTAAGGTATATAAACATGGCCTGCCAATAAACATGTACCTGAAATAAAAAATCTTTCCCTCATGATAATTCTCAGCCACGTTTCTCTAGAAGATTTAATTATGTGAAATATTATCTAAAAGGGTTTTAGAATAATATAAAATGTATATAATAAAATTATAAATGGGATCATAAGTTAAAAAAGATAAAAATTCCTATTTGTGAACAAATATACATATATTGTGGTCCACCGAGTACATACGTACTCTTTAAATCTGTGGAATTGAAAGTCCTGTGGATAATCGTTGAGCAGTTACTATGGCTATAATGGCCTGGAGAAAATTTCCTCAACCTCCAGATTAATGTCAAAATTAAGAGTAGATCCTCAAATGGTGCCATCTATATAAAGAATCTTAAAGCAAAGACATAATTTCACTTACGTGTTGCTCTGGTTAAATCGAAAGACGCACCATTCTGACTTAATTTCACCCATCCTTCTTGAACAAGGGAGATGTCTGTTGTACTTTTACATGCACATCTGCCAGGGTGGGTACAAGGGAGTTTTCCTCTTTTGCGACATTTGAATACCGGATGAACATTCCGGATGTTGACCAGTGGTTATTAAAGTGTCTTACAACTGTCATCGGTCATGTAGCGGTCCACGACGCAATGTCATAAGAAAAGCGGTCAATCCAACAAAGACGTTTGTCAGTAAATACAATTGCTGATTTTATTCTCCCGACAATACCACTGTGCCATGCTTTCATACAATGTGCTATCGGGAAATAGATACATAACACAACCCCTCTCTAATGAGACTGTTCAATGCATTGATTTAGTAACATACTATGCTGAACATAAAGTACAGGAGGGTATTTGGGAAGCTTTAAGGCTAGACTTGTTGCTCTACTGTTCTCCTCACTGTAACCATAACGTATTTGAATTGACTTAATCCAGCTATTGCTAGCTGATTTAATAAATGTTATAGTATTATCGGTAGAATATTGTCAAATATCCGTTTTGAGGTGCACTTACTTCACGTTTTTTTTAACGTTGTTCTTTTCAATAAAACGATTACGCATTAAATTCTCTTTCATTACTTTTGGTTCCTTTTTCGCCATTTTCAAGACTAATAATAGAGCTAAATTTTCCTTTTACTTTGTGAAATACTACCTGACTCATAAAATTCACTTTGGATGCGTGGGTACACAGTGAAAAAAATTCCAACATTAGAATTTTCAGAAAATTTTCTACAGTACTTTGGAAAATACTTATGTAGTTTTTAATCCATATTCATCAACTCTATTTTTAGCCATTTTATAATTGATAAGAAAATGCATTCCTTCGCAAAATACGTAACACCAGTAAGCACTCTAGCAAAAAACGCAGATTTAACTATGGTAAACCTACGTTGAACTATTATATATTGAATCAACAGATATAACTATTATATACTATTAAAAACACATATGCTCATCGCATTACTTTATTAACATTTTACAGTATTCAAGTGCAAAAGCTGAGGAAATCTCATGAGGTGAGATGATGCGTTGATGTCAGGAAGGTTCAATGCTTAAGCAAGCAGTTTTCGTTTTCCGGTTGGTACTTTCTCAACTGACTTTGATGGCGAGATGGAAGCTATTCTCTCTGCACTTGAGCAACTCTCCATACGATGAAACTCCTTTGAAAGGGCCGTAATCCTGTCGGACTCTATTTCTGCACTACAAGCTCTTAATAAAGAGGTTAAGAACCAAAGAGTCCTCAATTGCAGGACTTTCCTTGAGAGATTCCCTAATAAAGTGTCCTTCCAATGGATTCCCTCCCACTGTGGCATTGAGGGAAACGAGAGAGCTGATCTTGCCATGAAGGCGACCTTAATTCTGCAGAAACCCCTTGTGAAACTGAGATTCCATTCATCTAAACTTGAAATTTCTTGAATCTCTATGCCTTCGCCATGATATTGCCTTACACCTTTCGAATGGCAAGCCTTGGACTGTACTCTTGGCGCAGCTTGTCCTTTTTGGACCTTGCGCCAGAAAACCCAACCAACCAACCAACTTGGACTGTACTCCTCTCTGCTCCACACACTATTCCTGACTGACCTCGAGCGTCTGCAGTTACTACATTCAGAATGCTGTCTGGTCACGACTGTCTCTGGGACCATCACTTTCGTTTCAAGACTGTGAACTCCCCTGCGTGTTCTCTTTGTATGTCTGGACATGTTATGAATGCTTCACATTTGGACGAATGCTCTGCACTATCTGTAGTTTTTTGTCGTGTTGCGAGATATTGAAGAACCCGTTCTCTAATGGCCTAGTCACCAAACGACAAGGCATTTGAAAATAAATAAATAATGCCTAAGCAAGCAGAAGCATGGCTGTGTTCAATATTGGAGACTGGGTTACAAGAAATAAGTTGTGACAACGCTCACGCAGTAGTAAAATGAGGATGGTATTAAAGCAAGTACGGTCATAGTGTTTAAATTGTGAGAATTAATTTACAAACTAATGTCAGAATAGTTTGGGCTAACGACAGTACTAGGTGTATTTCAATACAGGTAGCTATTAAGAACTTACCATGCCCTTGAGATAGGACTGTACTCTTCTAGACAAAGAGCCCAGTTTGGATCCTGGACATTGCTGTAAAACAAGAAATGGACTGTACGTTTCCGTCTTCTGGATACACTTCATACTATTTAGGAAAATTTCTTCCGGAAGGCAATGTATGGTGTGGATATTAAAACGCTTCCGAACAACTTTATATAGATTGCAGTCTATTACACAGTACATAAGCAGCCATCAATTCTGTACTGCCATAGTGGAAATAATCTTAGTATTTTAGTTAAAGATGGATAATTTTTAAACTAATAATTCAAATGAAGTCTCTGATATTTTTTTTCACATAAACTAAAAAAGATTTAACAATATTAATAATTTATTGATGAGCTCCAGTGGCTTAGTAGCTTCATGCCGTTTCACGTAAGCTTAGTAAAGTGAAGCATCATTTGCCGCGGTCAGTGGTTGGGAGGGTGACCACGGTGTACACTCCTTCACTGGGTTGCTGGAACTGCGTGGGTTGGGGACGTGTCCACGTTAATCAAAGTCCTTCCGCTGGTGTGACGTGGATGTGGAGAGGAGGGTGCAAGCTCAGGTGTGGCCTCGTCACCTGACCGTGGTTCAAAATGACGAGGCACCTTAAAAAGAGCAAAGTCGTACTTTTTTCACCTTCGTGGTGCTCTGATCCAAACAAAAGACGCTCCCCATGGACTTAATTCTCACTGCCAAAGGCATAGCGAGCTTGGCTTGCCCAAGTGTCATAAGCAACACAACAACAAACATTTATTGAATTTACAGTGTCCTAGCAATTGAACACTCTTCTTACGAGCAGAATGTTGCGAGTTTGAACCCAGACGCTGCTTAACACTAATAAACTCACATCAGATCACATCTAAAAATCACAGGGTCGTGACAATGGGCGATGGATGTTGCACTTCTGCTTTCTGAATGCATATCTGTCCATGCATACTTAGGAAAGTTCCAGGTTTCCTCCCTTGCAACACATAAATATGGCTTACTGTCTATGAAATGTATTTCTCGAACCCGACTGACGGTGAAACTGCCTTTTAAAAGCTTGAAGTAGTTAGGTTGTTTCTACTGCGTAGTTTACATTAATTAAATACACCAGTTTAATACACCAATTTTTTAATTAAATACACCAATTTTTTAAAAAGTGATCTTTTCATTTATTTGATATCAAATATTTTTATGTTTTTTATATATTTAAACAATAATTATATCAAACGAATCAGCAATATATTTTGAACATCTTACGTAAAGAAAAAAATCATGTTTTAATTACTTATTCATTATTCTTAAAAGAAGCAAAGTCTATATTAAAATAATCCTTATTTTGAATACTTACCACATTTTTTAGAGTTGATATGAGGACATATTCTAGAAATAAAATGAATCTTATATCTATGTTTGTCTCTGACTAATTTAAAATACAGGCAAAATTTCATTTTTTATTTTTGATAACATCATTTTTAATTCATTTAAATCATAATTAATGCTGATTTCAACTCTTTGTTAAAATGATAAATCAGTGAAACTCACTACTCGATTTAAGAACTGACACTGAACGTTCTTTTTATCCTTATAAAAATTGTTATCCATACACAATCAGTGGACATAGAGGAAAAATTTATATAACATTGGATCTTCCTTCTACATTCCAAGGAAAAATTAATAATAAATATTTTTATTTCCAAAATTAACATTAGCTATATAACTTATATGTTTTTTAGAATTGTACTATTGTTACCGGAATGAGTTTTCGGTTTTTCCAATACGCCACCGATCGGAAATACCTTGGAACGCGTACAAAAGAGGTTGTGACTACAAGATCAAATTACTTCGTAGCTAAAGGAAAATTCTCAAACATTTCGTGTCTTGTTCGATCTGATATTAGCCAATTTACTAGTGAGATCTTATTTCGAGCTAGAAAACAGAGCTTTAAGAAATCTAAATGAATAGTCAATGTCATTAAAAATAGTAAATGCCTCTATTTTTTCAAACTGAAAATAGTTGTCCTCTTAAGCCATAGCTTTCTATTTCTCATTTATAAGTAATCAATACTTAATAATTAATAACATTAATACTAAAAATCATATAGTTCGTGCTATTTTCCAAGGAATTAGTGAGATAATTTTTGGAAATGCAAAATATCTTTTGGAAATTTTTTTTGTAAATAAATATTTAATGTTTTTAAAAAAATGATAAGAATTTCGTAAATCTCTATTTTTCCTCGATACACACTTTCCACGGAAAAACGCACTTCAGCGCTCAAGACAAAAAAGCAGATTCAGTGAAAGAAGGTCAGCTGGGGAAAAAAATCGCTGCCGATGCAAAATTGATTTATGGAGGAAGTTTCCAGATAAGGCCGAAGAGTCAGCTTCATTGTCTCCGCGGAAGAGGAGGGGAGCGCCGCCACGACATTATGAATGGAGCACCCTGAGACAGATCTTTGTCTGGGGACAATTGATGCTGTCAGGCGGACTGGAGCGCCGAGCGCCGATGATGGACGCTCTGATGACACACGCGTCGCCGCCGAGTGTCGCCTCTTGTTCGCGCTTCCACCGCGAAAGAGTGGCGATATTTCAGTCGATTTTATCGTCGCTCTTATTCAAATCTTACAACTGATAAGCTTCTACCGTTTTGGCTGAGCGCCGTTTATTTTACTGCTTAAAATAAAGCTTAAGAGACTGTCGAAAACTTTTATTGAAAGTAGCAACAGTTGTTTCCTATTTTTATCGTTTTCTGCTTTCCAAAATGTAGTCATATATATATATATATATATATATATATATATATATATATATATATATATATATATATATATATATACATACATATATATATATATATATATATATATATATATATATATATATATATATATATATATACATACATATATATATATATATATATATACATACATATATATATATATATATATATATATACATAAATATATACATATATATATACATATATATATATATATATACATACATATATATATATATATATATATATATATATATATATATATATATATAATATATATAATATAGATATATATGGCTGAGTGGTTAGAGTTCCAGACTCCTGAGCTGTGGTTCCCGGGTTCGAATCCCGATTCGGGCATGGATGTTACTTTGTTTCTCTGTCCTTTCTTCTGTGATGTTGTGTGAATGTGGCCCACCCTATAAGCGGGTTTGCGGTGGTATGGCGCGGGTAACGCAACTCAACTCCGTGACTTGGTTCACAGGTGCCCACCATTGGAAAAATATATGTATATTCTATTCGTTTTTTACAAATTTTCTTGTCAGTTTCACTTTTAACTTAATTTATTTTAATTCCATTTTCTTTTTTCTTGTGTATTCTGAATTTTTTTCTTGTTTAATGCTTATTAGAATGTTTTTTATTTTATTTATAAAAGATTGAAATCATTCGAAACTGAAAATATTTCCTATTTTTAAAAAAGTGACATTTTTTATATTTATAATTTTCTTTATTTTTGATTTGAGCTTTTTACTAAAATTACGTTATATTATTTTAAAAATCTCCGGAAAGAGAGAAAGGACTCTTGCATTGTTATATAGATTATAGTTATTCTCCCCTATTTTAAATTTAACATAAAATCAACATTTAAAGTAATTAAACATCATTATATTTTGAATAGTAAAGAATGTGAAAATAAGAGGCATAAGTAATTTACAAAAAAATGCATTGCATAAGCCTCTAAAATTTAAGGAGCAATACGTTTTTCGAAACTCACGTAAAATGAAATTACCATAACAATAAGATTTTTAGTTTTAGTTTATATATATAAAACGAACATATCTAAATTTATGAAAAAACGCTAGCTACTTTTTTTCCATAGAAAAAAAACAGGACTCTATATGAATGAGAAGAAAATATGCAAAAACCCGGCTTTCGTAATGAAGGGTGTAGTTTTTGTCGTCTTCCAACTTCTGTTAGCAGATACGTTGACAATGGTCAGTAGGGTTCCGGCAGTGGGTTAGAATAGCCACTTGCTCGATTCATTGAGGTGACGAGCAGGAGGGTTATGATGGATGGAATTAGATATGTCACTGGCTGATTCACGGTCTCTGGATTCAGTATCGAACTGAGGCTTTTGTGTCCATAAGACATGTTCCATACTGAATAAAAGCTACCACATCTATAGAAAACCACTGTATTGTTTTTATTTATTATGTATATATTTGATCGGATGGATGTATATATATATATATATATATATATATATATATATATATATATATATATATATATATATATAATTCTGATGCATGTTCTGGTGGATATTTATTATGCAGGTGATGTTTGAGCCTTCCTATGGTCAATCTCCCCAAAAACTTTCTTAGAGCTGATAATAAACAGATTAGCCGATAGAAGGTCGGGTGATTGGGGTTTTTATTCTTCTTTTAGAGAGCTCCAGTGGCTCAGTAGCTTCACGCCGCTTCCCGTAAGCTCAGCAAAGTGAAGCATCATTTGCCGCGGGCAGTGGTTGGGAGGGTGACCACGGTGTACTCTCCTTCACTGGATTGCTGGAGCTCCGTGGGTTGGGGACGTGTCCACGTTAATATGTGACGTCCAAAGTCCTTCCGCTGGTGTGGCGTGGATGTGGAGAGGAGGGTGCTAGCTCAGGTGTGGTCTCGTCACCTGACCGTGGTTCAAAATGACGAGGCACCACTAAAAGAGCAAAGTCGTACTTTCACCTTCGTGGTGCTCTGATCCAAACGAAAGACGCTCTCTATTGACTTCATTCGCACTGCCAACGGCATAGCGAGCTTGGCTTGTCCAAGTGTCATAAGCAACTACAACATTCTTCTTTAGAAAGTAAATAACCTGGCCCTGTTTGAATGGTTTGGGGAAAATCTTAAGCGTAAGGCAAAGATTAAAATATTGCAGGAGGAAAGTTGCATTTGTTCGAAAGAGAAGCTTGACAATCCCATTGTCTATCTCATCTAGTCCTCGGGCTTTTAGAATTGACAAGATTCTTGATAATACACTTTAGTTCATTGAATGCAAAGGATGGGTCCATTATGGTTGTGGAATTTAGGGAATGACCTCTGATTCTGTGGTGATGTTGATCCTCAGTTGCAATGACATCGGCTGGAAAAGTAGCATCTGTTGAAAAAATTGTTGCATCAGGGAGAAGAAAATCCGCTGATTCGGTGCGAAGGCGTCTTCCCCATGCTGGTCACTATTCAAGGTTAGCAGTTGTATATGTCCATTTCATCAGACAATTAAGAAGAGTTAGCTTATATTGGGATATATATATTCAAATGTCCGGACATATGCCGCCGCAATTAGCAATATCTTTCTGATGGAGGATAACGCATGACTTGGCAGGTCCACAGCTGTGAAGGAATTTCTTGAGGGTCATATTTAGGTGCGAATGGAATGAGAAGAACAGGGTTTTTAAGCTGTCTTTTAAAACTTTCCTTTACCTGTAAACAATCAGTTTGGAGAGAAAATATGCATATAATTAGATTCGCTTTTCTTTCTATGTTCTTATAAAACCGGCTTTTTTACAAAAAAATGAAACAATATTTAACCTTTTTTGTATTTGTATAATTATTGTTTCTGCCAACTGCAGCGTAAGCGTTTTTGATTTTACCAATACGCCACCGATCAGTTTGAGGGAAAATACTGATTTCAATATTTAATGATAATTTTTGTAAGTAATGGGAATTTTCAAGTTATTAATAATAGATTATCTGCCGCCCGCCTTGTCTTGTGGTCAGAGTCCCTGACTACGGATAGGGTGGTGCTGGTTCGAATCCCGGTTCGGGCATGAATGTACTTTTTCTCTCTCTATCTATCCTGTCTTTGCCCTTTCCTTGTATGAATGAGGTGTGAATGGTTACCTACCCCATAAACGGGTACCTATGGCATGTGTGTACTGAAGAAGTCGGACTTCACACCAAAATAAGGTTCAGTTGAAAAAAGTGGAGCAGCGCATCCCATAATGCCAGCCTATCTATGCATGAGGCCTTATTTTGCGGTGCAAAGCAGAGTTTTTAAAAAGTTAAGTATATGATGTTTGAAAATACTAAATTGAGGTATGTTTATAATTAATGTTTTCGAGTAAACTAGGTACATGAAAGTTAGGTAAGTCATAGCCCCCTAATCTGTAATAAAAACGTGTATATAAAATGAATGTGTACTTTAGAACCTAATTTCTCATTTCGAAACATTATTTAATTTTTGAATTAGATTCATGGATTATATACTTTTAATATTTATAAATGATTCTTTTGGCAAGTTTTTTTCATATAGATAAAAACCACAAGTCTTTATAGATACGTCACTTAAAATTGGGTATATGTATTTTTATCTTGTTACTGAAACTTATAAATTCTTGATGAATATATGTTTAACTAAATTTTTTTTAGATTTTTTAATTAAATATTTCTATTTTCACAATTTATTCATGCATGAAAATTTTCGAGTTTTCGTAAAAATTATTTAAATTCGATAAACATTTTACAAACAAACAAAGCTTCGTATAACAGAGTTAATTATTAATATTAATGTCATTAGTCAGTTTGTTAATAAAACTTTTAACGTCATTTGATCATTTTGTCACGAAAATTCCCGAGATAATTTGAGCAAATAAAAATAAAAAATTCAATTTAATTTGCATCGTTGTCAGATATAAGCAGCATAATTACTTCATAATAATGTAATTATGAATTTACGATTCACATTCCGAAACAGGCCAGTAGGGGGCGCAGCAACTGCAATCGAAGATTCATTAGCACTTTACGGCGAATTACACATTTCAGCATTATTCATTCTTTTTTTAAATCTTACTCATAAATTTGAGAAAATATATTTTCAACATTAAAAAAAAGTTACAAACTTATTTAGCGGGTACATATCTATATATACCTAATATAAAACACATTTCTCTTTCTAAAATTAAATTAAACTCAATTTATTTTTAGAAAGTTGAATAAATTTTATTAATATAAAGAAATGATGTCATTCAAACATTAGTTTCAGTTTAATTCAGACTTATACGCTTAAGAAAACAGAAATGTTCAAGGGCGATGATTTCTGATAAAAGTAATGAATTATTTTTTTATAAGTTGTGAGAAATAATAAAACAATCTTGTGCAGTTATTCATTATAGAATAAAATTTAAGATGTTTAAGACATTTTTTTTATCAAACGTAGAATTTAAATAAAATTTTTGAAACAATTATAAATTTGGCGGTAAAAATTCATAAACTTCTGCATTACATGCGTGGCGTGAATTTGATTGTCAATCACTTTTAATTTAATAAGTACAAGGCGTATATAATTCCGATGATTTTATGCATGCTATTTAAATTGAGTCAGCTTTTGCACTAATGAACAACATAATACATTTATGCAGAAATATTTCTCCTTATAACTGAATAAGTTATTAATTTCCGTAGAAGATCCATATAAATAAAAATATACTTATGTCAGGAATTCATTTTTCAATTATGATATAAACTATTTAGTACGAACTCCCTGATGAAATGAATATACAGTATAATAAAATTAAAATTTTAAATAAAAGAATTCTTTTGTACTGACTGATGCATTGAATCTCGGTAACAATCTCACCATTATTAAGAAATGCGTCTCAGTAAAACCTTTTAGAATAAGCATATATCCTTTTATTAAAGTAATTATATGTATTAAGATAGCTTTCCATAAATTTGAGAATGGCCCAAGAACGTCGTACGATTTCTGGAATGCAAATGCACTGCTGTCCACCGTAAATGCAACACCCTGAAGGCAGCATGCAAATATGAAATTTACAGCATGAATTAACGGAGGTGACATATGCAAATGATCGGAATTTCAGCGCAGACGCACATCATGCACGCCTTTGGCATCAAAGCGCTAATTAAGGCTTGAAGATTTCGACGATAACATGTTCGGCAATTGTGTTTTTCTTATGGTTTTTTTTAAAACAACGATCAATTATGCCACGTAGAAAAAAGCGATCATTTTCTAATCAAGTATCCGAGTTCGACAGAGGAAGGATAGTGGTCTGCCGAGATTGTAGATTATCTTTCAGGGAAATCGGTAGTCATGTTTGACGAAACCAAACAACTGTAATACGGATATGTGATAGTTGAATGCAGGAAAATTCAACGGACTGACATGTTCTATCGCATCCACATCAGTGCACCACTTCACTTGATGACGGGCAGATTGTGCGCATGGCAGTGACGAATCGCTCAGCCACTTCACAAACCATAGCACAGCAGATTCAGTCTGTAACGCATCATCCAGTATCTACGCGTACCATTCAACGACGTTTACAGCAGAATGTCTGTCTGCAAGACGTCTATTATTTCGTCTACCCTTGTAGCAGAACCACAGACGTCTCCGCCAACAGTGGTGCAATGAAAGAAGGATGTGAACTGCAGAATGGAATGAAATTGTCTTTACTGACGAGTCACGTTTCTGTCTGCAACACCTCGATGGTCGCATTCGAGTCTGGAGACACCGTGGAGAGAAGATGCTGAGCAAATGTGTTATGTACCACCACACTGGTCATGCACTGGGTATTATGGTATGGGTCGGTACTGGATATCACTCGCACTTCTCTAGTACGCATCGTCGGTACTGTAAGCAGCCAGGGGGCTACATCTTCGAGATGTTGGAGCCAGTTGTCCTTCCTTCCTATCAGCCCACAGCCATATTTCAACCGGATAATTCTCAACCACACGTGGCACGCATTGTCCAATGATTCTTCGTCAATAGCCAGATTGAATTGCTTCCCTGGCCTGCTCTCTCTGGAACTTTCGCCGATAGAAAACATGTGGTCCATGGCTGCTCAACAATTGTTTCAGATTACATCCCCAGCTGCTTCACCAGATCAACATTGGCAACGTGTGGAAGCTGATTGATCTGCTGTACCCCAAGAACACATTCAAAGTCTCTTTGAATCAATGCCGAGGCGTGTAGCTACGATGATCTCCAACAATGGTGGCTACTCTGGTTACTGATTTTGGCCGGGACCACATTTCAGAGAAGTCTGAAAATTTAATCATTTGATACTTGGTCAACATGCTATCTATAAAATAAAATTTTCTGGGTTACCTCTAGTATTTCTTGGTGTTTGAATTTGGGTGGTCAGCAGTGTTTATGAAATGTCTTGAACTTTAAATGTTGCAAAACAGTTGACAATTTGTCAAATTTGCCCAAATATTTGGTGATAAAATTAAGTACTTTAATTATTGCTAATGAGTCAATATTTCGTCAATTGACGATATACCATAGAAACTCCAGGTCAATAAAAAGCAAGAATTTACCAGTGGTTTATTGAAATACAGTAAACTTTCGTTTTTACGAATCTCTCATTTTCTAACACATGATTTTAAGAACTAGTGGCAAGTCCCCTAATATGATCTCATACATGCAATGAAAATTAAAATTTCATTTACGCACTAAAATTTCGAAAAATTTCTTTTTCGAAAACTCATTTTTCCGCTACTTCTTTTATGTTTTTTTTAAATTTTATTTGCTTTAATTATCAGATACTTTTTTTTAGTTTATGCCTCAGAAACTTGAATGTGAACTTTTATTTCAGAACCTTCATTATCATTTTACTTGTAAATCGTATGAATTTCGGATAACTAACAACACAGCTGATTTTAAAATCAATAATGTTTTTAAGCTGTTGTTATCTTGTGCCAGCCAGGCTGACAATATGGGGTGCGCTGCTCCACTTTTCCAACTGAACCCTATTTTGGTGTGGAGTCCGACTTCCTCAGTACACACATGCCATAGGGACCCGTTTATAGGGTAGGCAACACTTCTCACCTCATTCATACAAGGAAAGGACAAAGACAGGATAGACAGAGAGAGGAAATACATCCATGCCCGAACTGGGATTCGAACCCAGGACCTTCCTATCCGCAGACATCTACTATTTAAAGTAAATTCCGAATAACTAACCACAGACATTTTCAGTGAGGGATTCGAATCCTTGAGTTGTTGAACCAAAGGCCTTTTATTTTGCTGAGACGTCGGCAAAACACATGAATTCGTTATAAAACTGATGAATGCTTAACAAGAATTCGATACTCTTTGAGAAAAATTACCGTGAAAAGCATTGAAACATCAAAAAAGATGGGAAAAATGTATTTTTAAAAATGTCTTTTTGTGGAATAAGAAAAAACAAGCTATTATTGTAACCATTTTACATCAATAAAATGAATGTAAGGATTAGAGTTTTAAGAATGAATTTCATTTTTTTACATGTTATTTCTCTCTTTCTCTTTTAAACTCTGAATTTTAAATAAATCTTTTCAACAGTATTTTATTTACAAAACAGAGAGAAGTCTAATAAAAAAAATATATTTTTATACTCTAACACATACTTTATTTCCTTACGAGCTTCTGAATCTAAGAATAATGTTAGCATTCCCTACGACTTCCCAGATATGTTCCTCTACTTTTCTTTGCACAAAGTTCCACTGCAAACCATAGAACGCAAATATAGGAAAATGTTATTTGCGTATAAATAACTGTTGAATATCAATTAACTCCCAAAATATCCTTAGCAGAAAATTTTCATACGCATTCATTCTTTGGACGTGTTGTTTCTTCAAGATGAATATTCTAGCATAAAATGGGAATATTTATGTTCCGCAAAGAATGTCTCAGATTCTTTGAAGAACACAATTCAACTGTTATTCATCGATAGAATCCGGGCTCATGAGAGGGAAGTGAACGACTTCATCACGTGAGGCAGCCTTACTATAAAACATAAAATTCATTTGAAAAAAATAATCGATTCGTTTAAGTGCTCGATTACACAAATATCATCATGAAATGGCAGTTCATTTTTTGACCTGATTCAATAAGCAATATAATAGCCTCTCCGGCCGTTATTTCACTTCTTCCCATTTGAAGCAGTGCATCTGTCCGACTCTCTCTCACCTGAGCTCCTTCGGCTCGCATACCGATGTCAACTGTGTTCTGCAACTTACGGCACTTGGACAAGCCAAGCTATGCCGTTGGCTATGCGAATTTACGGTAGTAGGGTGAGTCTTTCATTTAACCAGAGAACCTCGAAGGTGAAAGTACGACTTTTTTCTAAGAGTCCTTCGATAGATGGCCCCACCAGAGGATCTATTTCAATTTTGACAATGATCTTGAAAGGGGAGGCAACCTTCTCCAGACCATTTCACATATAGTAGTTGCTCAACGACTCTGATCACAGGACCTTCGATTCCTCAGATTTATAACGAGCATGGTTATCGCATGTATTCAGGGTTTTTTTTACGACATTGGGAATCGAACCCCACTCATCCGGACGGAAGGCCGATGCCTTGACCACTAGGCTCTACCTAACTACTAGAGCCCAACTCAGGGCTAGGTACAGGGAAGCATGCTGGTGCAACAACGGCCTCACCGATGACAAATGTAACAACATTATACATAGAGACATGAAGTTTTAAAAGAATTATGCAAGTCAACATGAAAAGGAAATATTTAATGAAAAGCATTCTCTGCCACCTGTTGGAGACAGTGCCAACAAAACCGCAGTGGTATCTTCAACACATCATCGAGCAATGAAGAATATATGTAATTCCAAAACCCGGGATCGAACCACGGACCTTTAGGTCTTCAGCCTAAACTTTCATCTGAGATATTTCGGCTATTTTATCAACATCAGAGGTAGATAAATTAATATATTTACATAGAAATATATAAAATTTCAAAACAATTATATACCTTAACGTTAAAAGGAATTATTTTGTGACACGTATTCTTCCAACCTCCACACAGATGAGGTCTGAAATTCAGCAACGTGTCACCACCATAAATAGAATCCGGTATCAAACTATAGAGCTTAAGCTCATCCATCTAACGCTTTTCAAAACGATCTACTCCGGCTCCAATACCTTTCCCAATGATAGTAAATTTTTTACATACATACATCAGAGTTGAAAGCACTTATATAACTCAATATTAAAAGGAAATATAGTTTGCAAAAAAGCTTTTATCCCTATCCCACAGATACTCTCGCCACTTTAACAATACCGCATCGAGAGAAGAAAGAAAAATGTCGGCCTCCTGATATTCAAGATTGAATTCAGGACCTTTAGATCTCTAGTTTCAAACTGAGCTACTTCGGCTGTCGCACTGATGCCAAATGTAACAAACAAAATGTGGACATAAGGAAATATTTAAATCTCAATGTTGAAAATACTTTCAAAGTTGAAAATTTATTTTTTAATCAGTTTTGAATCGTTTTACAGTTATATGTTCGATTCCATTTAATTTGCATGAATGGAAAACTTGTTAGGGAGATCTTAATCGGAAAAAGTAAAAAAACGCTTATGGATGTTTGAAGGGTTCCCCGTATTCATAATTGATATCCTAGAAAACGCCATGCAGGTGCTTTTGAGGGAACTAGAGGCCTACAGACTTGTATTTCACGCTTCGCCAGTGGTCACCTAAGAGGCTTCAAATATGTGCATGGTCAAGACTTTTAGTCTGAGCACAAAATGTAAAGCTGAACAGGCTTTACACCTAAGCATATCTTGAGCTGCTTGAATTTTGACTTGGAAGAGGCTTTTTCAAAGCCCCTTAAGTTTTTGGATTTCCTGGCTATTTAAAGACTTGTAGAGTTGGTCTAGTATTGGAATTGCATCATCTAGGATTAGCAAAACATAATCTGAAAATAAAGGGGAAAGAATTATCGATGCAATTGAATAAAATCTTTAATTCTCTAGAATTGAGGAAGCCTGTTCTAGAGTTAAATGATAATGGGAAACAAACTGAGGAGATAATTAATTATTTTGAAAAATATACTAGGGAAACTTATGGAGGAAGGGAAGTAATGTCGTTTCTGCGCATGTCAAAATTTGACTGTCATTTACCCGTCCATTGTGTATCTCGAAGGCGTGCCAAAGTCATTTTAAGGTTATTGTGACGTCTTCGCTTCTAAATCACTCAATTTTTTTTCCTATTTGGAGTGAAATGGTCAGTTAAATACAGGAAAAACATGTCCTGTATTGTATGTGTTTTGAGTTTAGTAAGAGTTGTTACTCAACAAATGCGACCGAAAATATTTCCGTTGTTTATCCAAGTGCAGAGTGGCCGTTCGTAAATATCAAAGGTACTTTCATAAGTTCACAGCCGATAATTTTGATCTCTCTGATACTTTTCGATTAGGAAGAACACAACATTAGGCAAGGCATTTTGAGGGCAGAAGTGGAAGCAAATTTATGTCAAACAATCGTCGAACGCTTTTAATCAACCTTGATTGACGACCATCGAGGAGCATTTACTCCAGATTAGAAAAATCAGCAGTGCAGGCATTTGGATCCCCCATAATCTGTCCGAAAGAGAACAGTGCCAAACGACCCATCACATGCAAATTATTGTTTCAAAAAGCACCATACAGAACCGTTTTTTTTTTATCATTTAAGCACTGAACTCAAAAAGCGAATCCCATATGATAATCCAAAATACAAAAGGCAATTTATCTCTTCATGAAGTACTACGATCAGATTCCAAATTTTGTCACCCTTGGCGCGTTTCTTTTTGGCGCCAAATTTGGCAAACATTTTTACTGGAATCCCGGCAGACTAGTATTTTGCCAACCTTATTTGTCATTTATTTTTCATGAATATTTAGGGATTTAAATTCATTAATATAAAATTTAATCAAAAATTGTTATGGATAATTAATTTAACATATCAACTGTATTATTTTACCATTGGTGTTTGAAATCTAAAAATCGGCGTTTTTTGTTAATTTTGTAAAATTAGTTGAGCATATTGTTAGATACTAACAAGGTATGAAATATTTGTCACTGTTTCAGCCATTTTTTCCTCCCGCCGTTTTTCTCGATCGGAAATTCGGCATACGACCACCCTTGGCGACTTTTTTAAAATTTCGCCAAGGGTGACCGTACGGTAAAATTTTACCTCCGGGTTCACATCCAAAAGATGCTTCTGTGTGTTTGGTGGAGTTTTCTCGGAACTGTTTAAGTGCTGAAATTTGTGAACAAAATGTTAAAAAAACATTTACTGTCAATAACAGAATCGAGCGAACCCATCTTTAATAGAAAAGTGTTCGGCAATTGTCAACAGAAAGGACGTCATTTTGCAAGGCAACAATGCAAGACCGCACTGTGCAAGGAGAAAACCGGGAAAAGTTATAAATTGGGATGGGAGTTATTTTCCCCAGCCGGCATACTTTATCGATATAGCACCATCGGATTTCCATTTATTCCAATCCATATAACCTTTTCTTAGTGGCAAAGAATCTTAAAACTTGGGTGGTGTTTAAAATACCATCTCGAGATTGAAAAACCAATTGATTTTTATCGGTCTGGATATGAAAATTTGCAATCCCAGAACAGGACAAACGATTGTTGATAACGAGGATGATTATATTAAAGATTAAAAATCCTGACTTATTAAAAATTATTTGTGTTTAAATTCAATGTTAAAAAAACGACATTACTTTCCGGTCCACTTTATATTCACGTTTTTTAACGGTATTTGTTTTCAATTCAATTTTTTTTCGAAGAATGCTAATTAAAACCACGTCTTTAGTTTACCTCTAAAGGAGGATTCTCGCTTAACCAAATCACGTGAATCATTTGATATATTCCTTTTATAAAGCTATTAAATGTTGAATTCGTGGCTCCTTTCGTCCGGGGTCCCATGAGTCGCAGATCCGGGCAATATTTTGAGTAGAGTAGCGGAAAAAAGAAACGTTTCGGTGATGATGGCACAGACATTTTCTTAGTTTAATAGTAGAAAACCTTCCTGTTTGTTTTAAATGCATGGAAATGCCTTGAGATAGGAGGTTGCTCTTCAGAATTTAAGGTAACAGTTTCAATCTGAGACACATTTAAAAAAAACGGAGATGTATGTTGAGCCTCTGCCGTTTTAGGCACACCAGGCAGGGTGCGTGCGTGGGAGTTTTCGGGACTTCTTCCGCTTTTGCGACACGTGAGTAGGGCTCATTATATATAAAAAAATCCTTCTAGAGGACAGCTTACGAGGTGGATATTAAAATGTGTTTTACAACGGCCTTCAGCAATGTAGTGTAACTTTTTGTTACCATTTTGTAAACACAATTTGATTGCCTTTATAAATGCCACGATGGTGGCGCCCTCAGGGACCTCGCAGAAGTGTGGAGCACACTAGGTGTTGGGGAGACGGTTAAGGTACAGTCTGGGGTACTCCCACACACTTGTGTATGTATGTATGTCCACTACGCAGTATTAAACCAGTGATACTTTGAGCTCACAGTGGCCTAGTGGCAGACTTCGTTGCTTAATTCCCGTGCTCAATACCACCCACTCCTGAACGACAGCAGATGGATGTTGCGCTTCTATTACTTGCTCCCATGCTCCTCGTGGGTGTTTGGAATTTTCCCGAGTTATCTTCCACGTGACTATTATCTAAAGCAGTCCTCCCATAGATGCTCGGTGGATGCTAAAATGACTTAAAAATACCTTGGACCACCCCGTCCTCTATGCGATATCAAAAATATATGGAAATGCATTAAGAACAGTGAAAAGGAAATCATAAATTTCGCCCTTTATTAGGAAGTCTTTATCTCCAGTGTTTCCTCATAAGGAACAAGTTAAAAATGAAGGAAGTAACACATTCCTCCAATCTTGAAAAGTAGGCACAGTTCCGGAACAGGGTGCAATGCAGCCAAAGATACTTTACAATGCGTTGAAATTAGCGTTCTTTATAGTTTAAATTAATTAGAAACATTGTTATTCCCCACGAATGAAGTCGCGATGGCCTAGCTGCTTAGTGCTCGTTCTCTTGGTCGGAAGTAGTGAGTTCGAAACGGACGATTCGTCGTGTTCGCTAATGGCGGCTATAGTACGTTAAAACTGGTGTTGGTCGCATGCCTTCCAAATGAAATGATACTTCTGGGGCTGGCAAGCCAAGTATTGGGAGTCTTCTGATTGTTCCCTGCTCCATAACCACGAAGACTCCATACGGTTGCTTCTATCGTACATGTAGAGACCTACTCATGCTGGTGCAACAACAACACAAATGAAGTTCATCCTAGGCAAACGTTTTGATGTAAAATCTATCTGAATCATGATTCAATTTATGAATCTATCGAAAAAAATGGACAAATCGTGCAAAAATTTATTTTATAAAAGCTGTGAATAATATTTCCTCATTGACGATAATGAGAGGATAATATTTTTATTTCTCCTTAACGAAAAAATAAAATAAAGCATATTTTTTTCAACCCTGATTTATTGAACGATTGTACGTCAATAATTCATTCAGCGAAATATGAAAGAATGCACTGGAAGAAATTTATTTATGAACCATTCTAAATATTTTATGGTACTTTTCCATTTCGCCGACGCAGGCGATAAAGTCGCCAAAAATGATACAACCGGCGCTAGAGGGAATATCTCCGCTGGTAACCTTTTACTGCTACGTTTCCAAAACATGTGACGGCCTTTTACTGTCAACGACTTTATTTCGACTCCTTTTTTTTCCATTTCATAATTTTATGCTATGTTGCTATACATACAAATTTAATAATTTCATAAAATCTCTCTAGAAAGAAACGGATTTTAAAAATGTATCCTAAAAAATAATAATCGTAACAAATTCACATAAAAAATATGTAAAAAAAATAATTAGAAAAAAATATTAGATTAGAGTAATAAGATAAATATGCATCACCCAATAAATTGTAATCTAATATAATAAGTAAATAAATTGAGGCTCTGGCACCCATCATTCCACGCATAGCGTGAACACGAGAACAACAATTAAATAAATAAATTTAAAAATTTTTATGTAAAACAACATTATTTTAGAATTTTTATGCGTATACTGTGTGTTGTCGCCAATTGGCGACTTAATTTTCGCTTGGCGAGATTTGCGCCGGTTAAACGGAAAAGTACCTATTTTATTTAAAAATTATTTTGACGAAAAATACTTAATATGAAATGTTTTTTCATAAAATAATTACAATATTTAATTTTAAAAAATGACATTTCTCTATGAATAAGAAAACTCAAAGATATTTCAGTTTTTTTTTTTTAAATTTTACTTTCAGAACAGATAGCATTTAGTTAAAAATAATTAATTTTAATATAAAAAATAAAATTAGTGAAAAAATTTTGTACCATATTTCTAGTTCATTTATTGTATATAAGCAGAAGTATTAAATTGTTGAAAACATTTTATTATTTTTAAGTTATATATCTTTTCAGAATACGCGACAAATATTTTAATGAAAATAACATAGGTTTTTATTTATCTTAATACACAAAAATTTTTTCCAAAAAGAAAAGATTATTTTTACTTTATTTTTCTTTAGTTAAAATATTTATTTGTATAAATTGATGGAAGAAATTCAAAATGACTGTACACTTCTTCGCATGGTAATAATAAAAGGACAACATATAAATAATTTGAAAGCTGTAAGCTCATTAAATTCGGCTTCAGCAGTTCGTTAAAATGTAACGATGTCAGTCATCATGGCAAACAACCCTTTTGCAGCTTTCCCCTAACGAAGTCACCGGTGAGCTTTTAGCAGCGTCATCAGCTTAATAAACAGATCACATTCTTTAAAAAAGTTAAAATTTCTGTCTTTTTTGGAGCCGCATCAAAGGAAGAAGTGGATTGAAATTTGGGGGAATTTGAATTATATGGAAAGTAAACAATTCATATTGGCATCAAGTAAATTGATTACTTTTGATTGGAATGAACCTCAAATAAAATTATATAATTTCTTCATGATTAAATTTCCTTTTATTTTAAGTAAACGTTGATGTATTTTTTTTTCGAATATTATTATTTTTAAGTAAAAGAAACCTTAAGTATTATTTAACGAAACGCTCATATTGGTTTAAAAAAAACCCGAGTATTGCTATTTAAAATATCATCCATATGTTAAAGAGTAGTTTACAAAAAATAAGTTTATTTTAGATGCATTACATATTTTTAAAACAAACTTGTAAATTTTTTTGAATTTTGCAAAAATTTTTTTTTGGCGGAATTACATATTTTTTGATTAAGTGTGGATTTTTGAATCAATTTCGGTAATTTAAGATTCTAATAGAGTAGAATTGGATGTTCTACATACTGTCTAAACCATAGGTTCCCAAAGTGGTCCAGGTGGACCCCCAGGGGTCCATAGGAGAAAACACGGGGGTCCACATAGATGTGAAAAGAAAACAGCTGTTCACAAGTTGTAAGTGGGGGTTCACGAAAGATTTTCTGGTTTTCATTATAAAGAACAAACATTTTTGGCTTGGATTTACGTATCAACGTAACCAGGTAGCTTCAGTCACTAGGTATGTACTGAAAAATATTCAAAGCTCAATTCAAACACAGAACTGAATAGAGCAATAGATAATAGTACAAGAGTGTACACCACATGTCGAGACTTGCAAAGTGCCGCCCGTGCGCCGTCTCATTAAAAGTCTGACTATCTTTTATTGTTGATTTACATTTCAGAGTGCATTGTTGATTTTTTGTCAATTGTTGATAGTTTGTAATAATAAATGCTTATATTTTTGTATAACCACAAGAATTATTTTAATAAATAGGACACAAGAAAATGTACGACTTTTTTTTCCTTCTTAACACCCCCAATTTAGTGTGGTATTTTTTAGGAGTTTTGGGAATACAGTAGAAATGCAGCAGCAGGGATCTACCGAAAATAGTAAAACTTTGAAAGTGGTCCACGAGAAAAAAAGTTTGGGAACCCATGCTCTAAGCTATTCCGCAGAATCATGTATTTTATAAGAATTTACACTCGCAGAATTGGAGGAATTACACAATTTTTGAAGAAGTCCGTCGATCTTTGAATTTGGTATCCTAAGAGTCCAATAAAACAGAATTGGCTGATGTACATAATTTATAAACTATTCCATTTTTGGAATTTTTATAAGAATTTATGTTTGCAGAATTGGATAAATTACGCAATTTTTGTTTAAGTCGGAAGATTTTTAGTATTTCACAAAAATCTATTGGGGCAGCATGGAATGAAGTACACAGATTCTATATTATATCATAAATGCGATTTCAGAATTTGCAGAACTCATCCTGTAGGATGCTTTCTGAAAAAATACATTGAATTGTTTTTTCCACTTTACAAAATCTACTGGAGAAAACTGGATGAAGTATATAGTTTAAATCTTGTTCTTAGATTTTTAGTGTTCTACAGAGTAATCAAGGGGGCCTAAATTGGTTATATTACATAGTTTTTAACAATAAATGGGCATTTTGTTGTTTTATACAAATCTATAGCTGCTGAAATCGATGGAATTGAAATTTTTTTATTAATCCATAAACACGTTTGCAGAAGTGATTGAACTACGTAGTTTACATATTAATGTTTACATTGTTGGACTTCGAAATCTGTTGAGAAAGAAATGGATGAATTACAAGTTTCAAAATCAGCCCACAAAGACGGCTGTGGAGTTGGATGAACTAAATAGTTTCTAAAGCTGTAAATTTTTAATGATTTACAATAATCTGAAATGACATAATTGAATGGATTATGTATTTCTAAGAGGATTCCGTTAGAATAATAGCTATAAGGCTTTGGGTTCCAGTTCAGCAGTTTGTGGCTTCTGCTACTGTAAGGGTTAACAGTGGTTTTGAATCCACTTCAAACTATAAGTTTTGGTCTGCTTAGTCTTCGTGTGCAAAAATAGCCGATGAGCTTCTGATAAATATTTGTATCTTTATTTACTTTTCATTTTTTGAACATATGTATATCATATGGAAAATCAAAGATTATGATGTTACCGTGTTTGTTTCAACATATTATTACGTGTTCATGTTTGAAAGTACTGTAGCCACAGCTATTTCTGACATCGTATTCTATCCACTTATTAATACTCAAATAAACGTAAAGTGACAGAATTGGTTGACAACAATTGATATCCAAGAAACATCAAAATGTTTAACAATGCTTTAAATTGCTTTTTAAGACAATAAAATTAATTTTTCCAAATCACTAATATCGATGTCTTCAAGTCTTTTAAATTCCGTTATAAATTACAAGGACTTCAAGATTTTAAGCATTAAGCGTTACTCACTATTCTTAGTATTCATTACTTCGACACTGGAAAGATAGCATTCATTACTTCCACACTGGAAAGATAGTATTCATTACTTCGACACTGGAAAGATAGCTACGACACTGGAAAGATAGTATTCATTACTTCGACACTGGAAAGATAGCATTCATTACTTCGACACTGGAAAGATAGTATTCATTACTTCGACACTGGAAAGATAGCATTCATTACTTCGACACTGGATAGATAGCATTCATTACTTCGACACTGGAAAGATAGTATTCATTACTACGACACTGGAAAGATAGTATTCATTACTTCGACACTGGAAAGATAGTATTCATTACTTCGACACTGGAAAGATAGCATTCATTACTTCGACACTGGAAAGATAGCATTCATTACTCCGACACTGGAAAGAAAGTTTTTTTATATTTTACTGGATAATGTACTGGCAATTCGGAAATGCTAGTATAACCTGCGGTAAATTTCGCATCTATTTTTAATCATTTTTACAAAATATCTTGCTGTAAATTTTAAGTACGTTTTACAGTGTTTTTGAAGACCTTTTACTGTAAGTTTACAAAATATTTTACTTTAAATTACGTTTACGTTTTTTTTTATATGTTACCGAAAATTTGCTACAGCTCATTTTTTGTAGATATTACAAAAAATTATGATATTCCTTTTCTCCGTTTTATAATTCATTTCTCCATGATATTAACTGCATGCATACTTCCATCATTTTCAACAATTTGTTTAAATAATGGTGAAAATTCCTAATTATTATTTTTAGATTATATTATAGATATTAGATAACATTCTATTATGAATTACATGAATCTCTTTGCTGGTGATCCAAAGAAAATATATATTTCGCATAATCTTTCTCTCTATCTAGTCTCCAGAGGACAAAATTTAAATCATTTCGATATTCTGTTGGAATGGGTAACATTATTGTTGCTTTATTTGTAGTTTATTTCATATCTAAAGTATTCCATGTCTAATGGGGGATGCTCCTCTGTCTCAGAGATCGCGAACTTTGAAACTGCAACCGTAATGACTTGCACCATACCCCTGAGGGCATTGGTAACTTTAATATCTTTCCTGTTTAAAGAGGAACCATAATATTGTCAGAAATTCACCGTCGCTTACACAAGGCTTGGAGGAGCATTGTTGCCCCAAAATAGACCCCGGCGACCCCCTTCATTTGCAGATGGGAAGTTATTCCGGAGTTGGAGGCAGAATACGTCTTTCATGCGAAATTCAAGTTTAGTGTTTACTTTATTTCCGGAAACAAATCAGCAAAGTTCAGGTAGTGTTTAAAACTTAAGAAGTTTTTTTTATTATTATAAAGTTCTTTATTAATAAACTTATATATATATACTATATATACACAAGCACACACACACATATAATATATGTGTGTGTGTGTGCGTGTTAACGTAAAAATTAATGCAAACAATAAAATTAAGAATCTAGAAAATTTTTTAGAAACGTTTGTAATAAGAGCAAGATGAAAAATTATGAAAACAAATGAGAATATTTAGAGTAATAATGGAATAAATGAAAAATGGAAGTTAAAAGTAGGAGAATCACAATGAAGAAAAACAAATATATTGGAAAAAAAATTAAAAAATAAAATGCCCCTTTTCAGTACAGGTACAAGGAAACAAGGGTGAGCTCCAGTGGCTCAGTAGCTTCACGCCGCTTCCCGTAAGCTCAGCAAAGTCGAAGCATAATATGCCGCGGGCAGTGGTTGGAAGGGTGACCACGGTGTACTCTCCTTCATTGGGTTGCTGGAGCTCCGTGGGTTAGGGACGTGTCCACGTTAATATGTGACAGTGCAAAGTCCTTCCGCTGGTGTGGCATAGATGTGGAGAGGAGGGTGCCAGCTGAGGTGTGGTCTCGTCACCTGACCGTGGTTCAAAATGACGAGGCACCTTAAAAAGAGCAAAGTCGTACTTTCACCTTCGTGGTGCTCTGATCCAAACGCAAGACGCTCTTTATTGACTTAATTCACACTGCCAACGGCAGAGCGAGCTTGGCTTGTCCAAGTGTCATAAACAACAACAAGGAAACAAAACTGAGTAGTTTCGAATTTATTTTCGTAAATATTGTAAACATCAAATTACAGATAAATGAAGTGTGTTCCCTTCGAAAGACAAGTTAATATATCAATTTAAATAATACAAATGTATGAACATAGTGAAAACTTTTAATTGTTCCATTGTTTATCTGAAACAGGATTTACAAGCACTGAGAAACGGAAGATGGCCTATGAAATTGTAGCTCGTCTGGATCAGTGCTATCACGCTTTTTAGCTTGACAAGACAATTTAGAATAAATGTATATGTACAACACAAACAAAAGAGGATTAAAACAATGAAACCACATTAAAAATATTGAAAAAAAAACTTCAAAGGAGACGCTTTCTTTCTCTTCAAAATCCTACTTTACTGTGCTGAATTTGTAATGTTGGCCGATAGAGGCGCTGTTTCCTCCATATCCGTTGTTGTCGTGTACCAGCTAGGCTGGCAATATGGGGTGCGCTGCTCCACTTTTCCAACTGAACCATTTTAGATGTAGAGTCCAACTTCCTCAGTACACACATGCTATAGGCACCCATTTATAGGGTAGACAACCATTCACAAACCATTCATACAAGGAAAGGACAAAGACAGGATAGATAGAGAGAGAAAGTACATCCATTCCCGAACTGGGATTCGAACCCAGGACCTACCTATCCGCAGTCAGTCACGCTGACCACTAGACAGGTTGGGTGGTCCCATATCCGTTGCAATATACATATATATATATATATATATATATATATATATATATATATATATATATATATATATATATATATATATATATATATATATATATATATATATATATATAGATAGATAGATAAAACATGAAAAACAATAAAACTAGAAAGACAAAATTTGAAAATCTCTGAAAATACACAATGCAAAGAATAGGAGGAAAGCATAGGGAGCACATTTTCATCAGGAAGGAGATGGTCAGCTATGAGCAAATAAACACTCTTTTGTGACATGTACGAAGGACAAATTAAAGATCTTCGAGCAATTCCCCCGAAGAGTATTCGTATTAAAACATAATCCCTCTCCATCTCTCTCCTGATGAAGACGTGGTCCCTGTGCTTTCCTCCTATTCTTTGTATTGTATAGTTTCAGAGATTTTCAAATTTTGTCTTTGTAGTATTGTTGGTTTTCATGTTTTATCGTATTTATACTGGCAAATGTCTCTTAGCGGCTTTTACGCTGGTTAGATTTCCTCTAATATACAGGGTGATTCTAAATTGTTTTTACAAATTGAGAGGGGTGACAGTACCCCTCCATACAAGCAATGATTGCATAGGATCACATTCCACTCTGAGAGACAGAAAAGGGGGAAAGTAGAAGGGCATCAAGTATCTATCTCGAATTTATGGATTGTAAATTTCCGCAGAGATGAAGCCACAACTTGCTCTCATTGGTTATCGAAAAATGCCAATCAGCGAGTAGACGTTGTCCTTTAAAAACGCTTCAAGTAATATCTGAATAACATCGTCCGAAAAGTTTCGTGAAAGCTATGGCGGTCGACACGTACAACGTGCAAAAAGTGCAATCTTTGCAGACAGATGATTATCCCTTCCGGGTAGACTTTGATGCTGATGATGAAGAGCAACAATCAACGATTTTTTGCAGTAGTATTATTTAGTAATGAGGCAACATGCCACAGAGAAGGCATTTTCGACAAGCGCAATCAACACGTTTGGTCTGACAACAATCCCAACAATTCACCCCTGTATACACCAGCAGAATTTTTCCGTGAAATCTGGACAGATATCCTGGTATGTTGCAACGACGCAACATACCGTATCTACTTGGAATTTCCCAGTTTATTGCAGGCTGCTCCACTCCCCATTCAGAGAGACACGTGGTTTATGGAGCCCCAGAACATTTTTCCATAATGGTCCGTAACATTTTGAGTGTTACAATGGATTGGACGTAGCGGACCTGTGATTTGGCCTCCTCACTCACCGGACCACAACCCACTGGACTTTTTTTCTGTGGCACTAGAAATCTTTAGTGTAAGGGACGCCTGTGGACTCAATTGAAGATATTGTAGCCGCTGAGATGGAATCGTTGTTGCCACGAACAAAATTAACAAGACTCCAGTAATCTTGGAGAGGGTGCGCCAGTCATTCCTTCGTCGGTGTCAACTGGGCAGCGACACACATTGTGGTCGGCATTTTGAGCATTTGCAGTGAGGCTTTCACTAAACGATAAACATGATTCTGAAATTTTTGGTATTATTCATTCACTTACCCAACACTGTTGTAAGTTCAGACGGGAATTCCTCTTTTCTGCCTCTCAAAGTGAAATGCAACCCTGTGTTCATATGTAATTATTGTTTGTCCGGATGGGCACTATCACCTTTCTTAATTTGTAAAAACAAATTAGAATCACCCTGGATATTATCTTGGCATGGTATTTTTTGGTATTATGTTTTTAGAATTGTATTCATTGCTTTATATATATATATATATATATATATATATATATATATATATATATATATATATATATATATATATATATATATATATATATATATATATATTGTTACAAATTTATAAATAATGATTATATTTGTCTTAAAACATCTCAGACAGATCAGAAATTCTCACATTTTGGGCAAAAATTGCGGTATTTAGACGTGTTGTAGTTTAAAAGCGGATTTCCTAATGATTTGGCGACTTGGCGACAGTTGGCGAGATTCTTGGCGACTTGGCGACAGTTGGCGAGATTTTTGGCGACTTGGCGAGAAATCGATACTTCTGGAAACATCCATCACCTAATCTCTAGGACCAATATTTTTCGAGATAGCCTAGAAGCTTCCAGAACCTTGGCGAAATTGGTAGATTTCTCCGCCAAGTCAGGTATAAATACCGCAGCCCGACATGGAAGTGTAAGTTTTGGTGAAGACGGTCATTGAGTGAAGACGATTAGTTGTGTCTGCTAGTTGTTCTCTGTCTGAGGTATTTGAGACCTGTGACTAGAAGCTGTTTCTTATTATATCTGACGAATTGTAGCTGTATAATTGTGATTGTTACAGCGGGAATTTCGTTAATCAAGTGAGATTTTTACGAATAAAAGTCTTGTGTTCATTAAGTGGTTGCTTTATTCAACTCTCAATCAACACGAACCCGTGAAGCTCGGTACAACTGGTGTCAGAATCGGGGTTGAAGAGTTGATGCAGCGTGTCACAAGAAAAATGGATATGGATTTAATGAAAAGTCTTCTCGAAAAATTAGCGGAGCAGATGGCTGAGATGAAAGCTGGACAAGAAGAGATTAAAACCGAGATGATGAAAGAGATAAAATCTGTACAGGAGGAGATGAAAGCTGGACAAGAAGAGATGAAAGCTGGACAAGAAGAGATGAAAGCTGGACAAGAAGGGATGAAAGCTAGACAAGAAGAGATGAAAGCTGGACAAGAAGAGATTAAAACCGAGATAATGAAAGAGATAAAATCTGGACAGGAGGAGATGAAAGCTGGACAGGAGGAGATGAAAGCTGGACAGGAGGAGCTTAAAAAGGAACTTAAGAAGGACATTGTAAGTGTTAAAGAAGAATTCTCCAACATCATTCAGGAGAAGATGAATGCAATGGACGATAAGGTAACTTCAGTTGAAACTAAAGTTCTGGAGATAGAAGAAAACGTGGAAGAAGCATTAGACAATATCAATAAGGAGATTGAAAGCTTGAAGAAACAAATGTCAAACAGACATGAGGAACCCAACGTGGCATTTGTGCCTTCCCTAGCCAATATTAAACTCTCAACATTTGATGGGAAATCATCCTGGCAAGTATACAAGACCCAGTTTATGATGGTAGCGGAAGCTAATGGATGGAATCCCCGAGCCCAAGCTTTTCACCTGGCGGCTTCTTTAAGAGGAGACGCGGCTGACATCCTCGAGACGCTTTCGGAGGAGCAGAGGCACGATTTCCAAGACCTATCGAGTGCGCTTGAGCTGCGGTTTGGAGATAAGTGCACTAAAGAATATAGCAGACTACAGTTAAAGTCCCGCTATCAAAAAGCGGGTGAAAGTCTGCAAGAATTGGCTGCCGATATTCAGCGACTTTCCCACCTAGCATTTTCGGACTGCCCAGCTGAGACACGTCAAGATCTGGCTCTCCATCACTTCATCGATAGTCTGCGGGATCCGGAGATACAGAAAACACTTAGACTCGCCGATGTCAAAGATATTGGATCTGCCCTAGTCTACGCACATAAGACAGAGGCTGCCCAGCAAGCCGCGCGTAAAGACCGGCACTCAATCAGAGCCGTCTCTACTACTGATACGGACTATGATCTCAGAAAGCAAATCGAAGATCTGCGGCGAAAGATCCGTAACTTAGAATTGAGTAAAGGTGGCAGAAACAAGAAAATTCAGTGTTGGACTTGCGGTGCAGTCGGACACGTTCAGAGAGACTGCCCGAAACGAAAATATGGTGGAAATGATCTTCCACCACAGCAGGGAAACTAATATGTGGCCATCTCGCGGGGCGGAGATGTCCAGAGAGTCAGAAGCCCCATTTCAAATTGTTTCAAATTTCTTCCGTAAGTGGCGGCGACAACGGACTTTTCGTTATGGGACATGTCAACGAAGTTCCCTGTAGAATGATAATCGACACTGGAGCCAACGTAACTATCATTAGGACAGATTTGGCCTGCAAACTTAGTGAGAAACTCATCTGGACGCCGCCCTGCATTACCCTCCAAACTGTGACAGGTGACAAGATTAAAGTGCATGGAAAAGTAAATCTAAACATTGCATTTGGTAATGCCATGTACCATCATATGGCATATGTCGCTGATATAAATGACGAATTTATTCTCGGATTGGACTTTCTCAAATAAAACCATTTCAAGTTAGATTTTAAAAATAATGAACTACACTCATGTTCTGAAGACATAGCGATTTTTAAGACGAAATATTCAGATATTAAAACAGTCCATCATATAACTGCAAAGAGTGAAACAACATTACCACCAAGAACTGAGACAATAGTTTGCGGAGCTCTTTCAGAAGATAATAATTTTCATTATGGATTGACTGAATATCCAGATTCCGACAATAGCGTTAAAGGAGTACTAGTGGCTTCTTCACTCGTCGACCTTTCACGAAATGTAATCCCGGTAAGAGTTGCTAATCTAAGCAATAAGGTAAAACTTATAAAAGAAGGAGAAGTGCTAGCGACTTGCACTCCAGTGACCTGTATTAACCGAAATTGTCAAGCCACACTATCTAAGCCTCCTGACACTCTAATTAATGAACTCCTTCAGAGAGCAGAGTTAGATGATAAACAGAGGAATGCTGCAAGAAATTTATTATTAGAATTCGGAGATCTCTTTTCCAAGAAATCAGATGATGTTGGGCGAACCAAATTGACGCTGCACCGAATCAATACAGGATTAATCATCCACCCATTAAACAACATCCTAGAAGATTGCCATTCGCTAAGCAGGAAGAGGTGGACAATCTTCTGATGGAAATGCAGCAGAATGACATTATTGAGCCATCAGAGAGTCCTTGGGCTTCGCCTATTGTTTTAGTTCGGAAGAAGGATGGTTCTACCCGATTCTGCGTTGACTATCGTCGGTTAAACAACATCACTAAAAAAGATAGTTACCCTCTTCCTAGGATTGACGATACACTTGATGCTTTATCCGGAAAACAATGGTTTTCGACTTTGGATCTCAAGAGTGGTTATTGGCAAGTAGAGATACATCCTGAGGATCGAGAAAAGACTGCATTCACCACAGGACAAGGACTTTGGCAGTTCAAGGTTATGCCATTCGGGCTTTGCAATGCACCTGCAACGTTTGAGCGCCTGATGGAGACAGTATTACGAGGACTTTCCTACGAAGCTTGTTTGGTATATTTGGACGATATCATTATTGTAGGGCGCACATTCGAAGACCATTTAAGAAATATCCGAAAGGTGCTGGAAAAATTAAAAATGGCCAACCTGAAGCTGAATCCTTGCAAATGTAATTTATTCCGACGTGAAGTAAGCTATCTGGGACACATTATCTCTGCTGAAGGTGTAAGAACAGATCCTGAAAAGATCTCCGCAGTTAAGGACTGGAGTCGTCCAAAAGATGTCCACCAATTAAGAAGTTTTCTTGGACTATGCACATATTACAGGAAATTTGTTAAGGGTTTTTCAAGTATTGCCAGACCTCTTCACAAGTTGACAGAAGTTAAACAGAGATTTCTATGGACAGATGAATGTGAGAAAGCTTTTAAACAACTGAAGGATGCGTTGACATCTTCGCCCGTTCTTGCATATCCCCAGCCCGAAAAATTATTCATTTTAGATACGGATGCCAGCAACGAAAATATCGGAGCTGTTTTGTCGCAGGAAATTGATGATAAAGAATATGTCATTGCTTATTGGAGTAAATGCCTATCAAAACCGGAGCGGAATTATTGTACAACCAGGAAGGAATTGCTGGCAATCGTCAAAGCAATAGAACATTTCCACCATTATCTCTATGGAAGAAAGTTCTTGCTCCGAACAGATCATGCATCCTTAACCTGGCTTTTAAATTTTAAAAATCCAGAAGGACAGGTAGCCAGATGGATTCAACGACTCCAGGAGTTTGACTTTGAAATACGTCATCGCAAAGGAACTCTTCATGGAAATGCTGATGCACTATCAAGGAAGCCGTGTAATGAAAGCTGCCGATATTGTTCTAGAGTAGAGAAGAACTATCAGTTAGTAAATCCTTCGGTACGCCAAGTTACTGTTTCACCTCCACCGAAACCAGACCCATGGAGTGATAAAGGACTTAGAGAAGCCCAAAAAGAAGATTCAGATATAAATCCAATTTTAGAATTAAAAGAATCTTCCAGTATGAAACCAAGTTGGCAGGATATCTCCACCTACAGTCCTGCGACTAAACAATATTGGGCTCTTTGGGACTCACTCCATATAAGAAATGGTGTCTTATACAGGAAATGGGAATCCGATGATGGACGTAATTTCAAATGGCAGCTTGTTCTTCCAAAATCAAGAATTTCAGATGTTTTGAAAGAATTGCATAGTAGCTCAACTGGAGGCCACTTTGGAGTAATGAAAACTCTACAGAAGGTTCGAGAACGCTTCTATTGGAGCAAAACGAGACAAGATGTAGAGAAATGGTGCCAATCTTGTGATGATTGTGCGGCACGTAAAGGACCAAAGAAACGTAGCCGAGGAAGGTTGCAGCGGTACAACGTAGGAGCACCTTTTGAGCGGATAGCATTGGACATTTTGGGTCCTTTACCACGATCTTCAAATGGCAACAAATACATACTAGTTGTCATGGACTACTTTACTAAGTGGCCTGAAGCGTTTGCAATCCCCGATCAAGAGGCGACTACAGTAGCCGAGGTTCTAGTGCATCAATGGGTTTCCAGATTCGGCACACCCTTACAAATCCATTCTGATCAAGGGACAAATTTCACCTCTGTTGTGTTTAAAGGAATGTGTCAAATTCTCGGAATAGACAAGACGCAGACCACGCCACTACACCCACAATCGGACGGCATGGTAGAGAGATTTAACAGAACCATCTTGAATAATCTCTCACTTATGGTTTCCAGAAATCAGCAAGATTGGGATTTGAAGCTACCGCTGTTTCTGCTTGCATATCGCAGTGCTGTCCATGAGACTACCGGATATACTCCTTCACAGATGCTCTTTGGTCGCGAACTTCGTCTCCCTTGTGATCTTCAGTTTGGTCGTCCACCGGATACATCTTCATCGCCAGAGGAATACCTTCGAGACCTTCAGGCACGTCTTGAAGATGTCCATAACTTCGCTCGAGACCGAATCAACCTGACGACCGAAAGAATGAAGACAAGGTATGACACAAGAGCGACAGGACATGAATTTCAAGAAGGTGACAAAGTTTGGTTGTGGAACCCGATTCGACGTAAAGGACTTTCTCCAAAGTTGCAAGCCAACTGGGAAGGTCCCTACACAGTCCTAAAAAGACTGAACGACGTCGTGGTTCGTATAAGAAAATCATCTTCTTCAAAACCAAAGGTAGTACATTTATGATAGATTAGCTCCTTATCGTAATGTAGAGTAAAAATTAGTAGACCATGGTCTCTTTGTAAATAGTATAGATAATTTTTTTATCTTTTCTATTTTTTTGTATTTTTAGTTGCTTGTGTATGTAATGTATCCTCTTGAAATGTAAATTCTCTTATATTAAATTTGGCCTCCTATCAGGGGATTGTACTGCCCGGGACGTGCAGTCCTTGAGAGGGGGGCAATGTTACAAATTTATAAATAATGATTATATTTGTCTTAAAATATCTCAGACAGATCAGAAATTCTCACATTTTGGGCAAAAATTGCGGTATTTAGACGTGTTGTAGTTTAAAAGCGGATTTCCTAATGATTTGGCGACTTGGCGACAGTTGGCGAAATTCTTGGCGACGGTTGGCGAGATTTTTGGCGACTTGGCGAGAAATCGATACTTCTGGAAACATCCATCACCTAAGCTCTAGGACCAATATTTTTCGAGATAGCCTAGAAGCTTCCAGAACCTTGGCGAAATTGGTAGATTTCTCCGCCAAGTCAGGTATAAATACCGCAGCCCGACATGGAAGAGTCAGTTTTGGTGAAGACAGTCAGTTGAGTGAAGACGATTAGTTGTGACTGCTAGTTGTTCTCTGTCTGAGGTATTTGAGACCTGTGACTAGAAGCTGTTTCTTATTATATCTGACGAATTGTAGCTGTATAATTGTGATTGTTACAGCGGGAATTTCGTTAATCTAGTGAAGTTTTTACGAATAAAAGTCTTGTGTTCATTAAGTGGTTGCTTTATTCAACTCTCAATCAACACGAACCCGTGGAGCTCGGTACAATATATATATAATAACATGCGAGACTGGGTGTCCAAAGATGAATTGAGAATGACTAACGTACTAATTCGTAATACTTTTTCGAAATCACATTATTTATGAACGCTGACTTGTGAACTCACAATAAAGTTACTAACCAGCAATACTTTTGTCCCAGGAATCTACTCGCTTTGCGAAGAGAGAGAGGCATGTTGCTTTCCTTCCCTTTTATATGTGTTATTAGCAAGTGTTCGAGATGGACTTCTCTTTCCATCAACTTCTCATTATTTCTAAACTCCCAGAATAGTTATTTTCTTTTAATTTTTTTAAAAGTACTTGTTAATGTTATCGACAAGTACTTTGTTACAACAAGTAGTTCAGAAGGAGGCCACGGTGACCTGTTGATTGGCATGTTCGCCCTCATTATAAGAAGTTAGCGAGTTCGAATCCCTACCCAAATGAATATTGGTTGAGTTCGCTAACAACATTTGGGGCACTGCTCATAACGTCCTGCATGTGAAATGATACCTTTGGGGGCACAAACCAATTTTAGGGGCTAATGCTTCTGAATTACGAGGATTATTTTGTATTCATGGTCACTATGGCACACCCACCGGATACCTCATAATATAAAGTGACAAAAATTCCATTCCTTGCTGTGCTGAAAAATGAAATTCCTGATATCCTGTCATTTTACAAACGAATTTCTGAAATTCAATAAAGCACTGCTAATGCTTGTTGCATGGAATGTGCTTTCGGTTTTCCCAATGGGCCAACGATCAAGATTGCGTTTCAATTATTTTCTCTTTACTTTATTATCTTGTATGAACAGCAAATTTTCAAGAGTTGCATTCTTATTCTAATTTGCTTGTGGGTTTCAGATAAAACTATGTAAAAAATATTATAAAATAACTAGCAAATGTCAAATGTTGTTATTTCTCCTTGCAATCTAAGTGCACGTTTATACTAGTGGCGTTTCACTCGAGGTGAAAGTTAGCGGTCTTGACGTCGTCTCAGTAATTTTATAGAAGTGAGTATTTTGCTTAATATAAAAGTATATAAATTTATATAAGTGAAATTCTTAGAGAAAAGAGATCTATATTAGTTTTTATCACTTCAAAAAAATTCCATTGTATTTAATTTTTAAAAATTTAGGAATTCTCTACATTTTGTAATAAATTATTACATTTGAAATGTATTGACTTATTACAAAATTCAAAAAAGTTCCACTTGACAAAATATAAAAATTCCAACTTTAAATATAAATCTTCATAAAAAGAAAAGAATACTCCTTAGCGTGGAATGTACTAAATTTTTATTTTTCAGTTAGGAAGACATTAATTGAATTTAAGAAAGGGAAAAAAATCTTGAATTAAAAATTAAAATTGAGCTCCTTTACTTTGGTCTGAATAAAGAACGAAGAATCAAGCTTGAATAAATCTCCCTACAAAATGATTTCCAAAATCTCATCTCCAAAATATATATTCCAAAAAATATTCCTTCAATAGTCAATCGAATACAGGGGAATGCGAGCTGTCACGCAGAATGTGGAATAAATTTTTCCTTTTCACTGTGACCGTAACGTACTCGCCCATTTCAAAATAGCTTATTCTAAAATAAAATGAATTCAATTTCTACATCAAATATAATCCAATTTATAATAATTGTATTAAGTTAAAAAATGAAAGAAGTTGCGGTTCTTTTTAAGTAGTTATAAAGTCTTGCGGATTCAATTTCTTTGAAAAGAAAGTATTCTCAATACCTAAGTATCGCAATAAATGCCGAAATCAAAATTTTAGTATTCGATACCATAGTTTGTAATCTATACATAGAAAATCCTTTTTTCGTTAGAACGATGTTTAATAGAAAGCAGTAGCACAGAATAAAATGAAATTCATTTCTGGATTTTCATCTCTGACTAATTGAAAAGGAAAGTTTATTTTGAAATTTTGGTGAAAGTCTCTTTGTCGTTAATTTTTCATACATGCAACACCTTGGAAATCTTTAAACTTCTGAAGCCGTGTTTTATTTAATATAAGAAACGTATTTATTCACGAATTCTTGCTGTTTGAAAAAAGAATCTCTCGCCTGATACTTCTTCGGATGATCTTCCGACATCATAAGTTTTTCCTAAAAATAATACCGATTGTTAGCTTTCCCGATTTCTTAAAAGGTTCTGGTTAATATTCTTCTGCAGTATGTGTCATACAGTTTTTATGTACTATTTGTTTCGTTTTTTATACAGTTGTGTTTTTGCCTTCGCAAGCAAACATGTTTACGTTTTTTCCGATATGACTCGAGTCACCAATGCCTTGGAAGGCTTATTTAAGCATTCCAAGGTACAGGTTAACATTGATAGATAATTTTTTTATTAAAGGAAATTTTCGAGTGTTCTACCCACAAATTTTCTGCCTATATCAGACTCCATTTTGTGATACAAAGCATCGTTAAAACAAAAGTCTCAGTCGGAACTCTTAAGATTTTGTTTATTTGGTTATGAGAATTCTGATAGAAGATCCAAACAAGTTTTTCACAGAAAAAAATATTCCTAAAATTGTGGAAAAAGGCTCTCAACCTAAAAAATCCAGACTTCCGCTTTTATTGCATGTAATCTAAGCCAAATAAGTATGTTTTGTGTGTGTGATAAGGTAAAATAAAAATCAGGTAAATATCATCTATTCATTGAACCAAAATGGCAGGTTTTGTTCATTTGTCGTTCAACAATCATTTTTTTACGCACGATAGCTAATAAGACTGAGACATACAGTGTAATGTATTTCCCGAACCATTACAAACATCTTTGCTTGGGGTGGGATTTGCACCCACGACCCGCTGCACGGAACCGAGCGCTGAGCAAATAGAAAAAATGATTTAAAAGGAAAAAGCTTGAAGGGTTCAATCAGCTAGTAGTTATACGAAACTTAGTAAAAGGATTTTATTTTTTAAAAAGTTTTTAAAATTATTTATATAAATAATGTTTATGCGTTTTGGGTTCAATTCAGCCATTGTTGAATAATAGAAAATGAATGTTGTGCTTCCATCTTCTACATACATGTCTGTTGGGGGTGGGGGAGAATTTTTTGGGTTTCCTTCATTGCGATATGTAAATGATGCTTCCGATTAATGAATAAACCACCCAGAAATTAATTTTTTAGCAATAAATAATTAAATACATTAAATATCTTTTGGCAATTAGGTTCTCTACGCACTGGTGTTAAAGTTTAAATGGGAAATTTAAAGGAAATTAAAGGGTGTTTAATATTTAAAGGAATCATTTTTAAAAATGCGGTTCCATAATAGTTGCCCACATAATTAAAAGAAATGACTTCGAAAGAATTAAGCATCTTCAGACCAAGATCATTTGAGTTTGCAAGTGTGTGATTTTATTGAACCTCTTTTAATATTTTGAGATAAAGGAAATGTTCACTCTTTTGGGACGATACATGTCAAACCAGTTACAGATTTTTTAATAACTACAATTTCGGTTATAAAAGAGAAAATCAGGAAAATTTTCCAAAATTAATTAAAGCTGGCGCTTAGTTTTACATTTTTAAAAAGATGCAGTTTTAAGGTTATTTCCCTGAAAAAAAGAACATCTTGTTATACACGTTCCATAAATAAAAATTGATCAAATAAAATGTTCTAAAAAACTCAATTGCCATATATTTCTCTTTATAGGGATGTTTTTCTTATCGCTTTTCATTTAAAAGAGTTATTGAAATTAAACTTTCGTTACTGATAAAACCCCGAAGTCTGTTCTGTTAGTCCTAACAGAAAAGTATTTAAGCTGCCACTTTGGAGGATGTGCTCCAGATTCCTCCAGAATTGAAAAACGTAGTTCTTTAAAGGAGATGTGCGGTATGGTGACAGTAGGACCTATGTAATCCCTAGTCTCCAACAACGAGACTGCCATCAAGAAGCCATATTTCTAAAAGATGGAGTTTCTCCTCAGATCAGAGTACAAGTCGAACAATTGTTCAGGTGTGCATTAGCGGAAGCACGGGTGATGAAAATTTTTGAAGGACAGCGCTAACTGATAGTCTTTGAATTCTGTGTTCGATTTAAGGAACAGACGTCCTATGCAGAACATCATCCATGTTGATTTTCTCCTGTCAGCGGTAAAAAACGTGATTTTCAGAATGGAAACAGTTGTCCTGGAATATGGTTCGCATATTGAACATTTAGGCTTAGTAATGTCACTTAACCCCTTGCCAGTGTCGCCCGAATTCAGTTCGAGCAGAAGAAAAATTAACGTTTATATTTTGTGAAGTCTGAGCTGAGCTCGTTTCTACTTTAGAATACTTAATTCCCTATTTACCTAACAAATGACACAAGTGATCCTAGTTTCTTACCAATTCCAACTTTGGTTCTGAAGGTAGTCCATGACTACAACAACACTATGGGAGGTGATGTTAAAGTCGATCAACATCTTACAGACTTCCCGATTGCAAGAAAAGGAGGTAAAAATATTACTAGAAAAATTTTTCATCTCCTACACCTGGCGTTATATAAATAACTCCTTTATTTTGCATACTTCAGCAGGAGTTGCGAAAAATATGAACTTCAGAAAATCAATTGTTGAACTAAATACACCAAATGTTCAACTACCAGGACCATTGCGTCCTAGTGTAAGCTTATTGCGCCCCACAGGTCAACACTTTCCAGAACACATCCCATCAATGGGGAAAAAATCTACAACCAGGCAGTGTTTTATTTGCTGTCGTAAAACCGATGAACAAGGAAAGAGAATAAGGCATGAGACAAAAGTTTATTGTAAAAGTACAATATATAGACTTTGAGCAGAGTACCTTGTTTTGGGGTATACCATAGCGTAAAAGATTTGTAAAATTTATGTATTGAAAATCATTTTGTTGTGTTTTTATATTATACTAGTTTATAGTAGCCATATTTAGCTTCAAAATTTCGTTTCATTTGCTCAATGCAATAACATGTATGTGTAATCAATGCTTTATGTGTATGTAAAAGTTAAAAATATAGTAGTTATTATGTTTAAAACTTTATTTTTGTAATAAAAAAAAGCATTTTCTAACTCTTATAATAATATAAGGAATAAAATTAAACAGTTAAAAATTTTTCCACTTTTGGTCCATTATTCTGAAATATATGTCACAGTTAAGGGGAGTAATGTCACTTAAAGAGCTCTTTGTTTAATAAAGTGATAGTGTAATACTGTGTTCTTGTTTCTAATCCCAGATGGTGTAGCTAAGCTAAACCATCTCCCTAAAACCAAAAATCATTAAAAAGTCTAAAAATAAAATAGGATTCTCCAAAACCTCGTTCACAGTGAAATTCAGAGAGTCAAGAATATGTCTCGGGGAGCCCTGATCAGCCTTGCACCAGTGACACTCCAGAAAGACTTTCTGGTCCATTTAAAAAAAGGGACCTCATGTGGCCACTCAATCTACAATTTCACTGCTATCTGCAATTTCATTACCACTCAATCCTTGTATTATTTTAATTGAGTATTGCCTCTATTACGTTCCTTTTGTGTAAGACTACTGGTCCTCCATTATTACGAAATCTCCACTTAACCTTTCTTCATTCAATACTCATAGCGCCATCATGTGTCAATAATTTGAACTAATTTTTGATTTCAGAAATCTCGAGCGAACCTTTAAAACTGTCTCTTGCGCAAATACTTTTCTGTTCGGACTAACAGAGCGACCTCCTGGGCCCTTGGAGTAGCAAAATTTCATTTCAATAACCCTGTACATTAACAGTAACATAATGATTAGCTTCTGAACCTTTGGTTCAACATTTTATAGGTCCGAGTTCCACTTCGGTCCACTAAACCACACTGTCTTTTTTTTTTTTTTTAATTTCGGCATCACATAGTAGACAGACTATCATTCTAAGATTGTTACAAGACATTCAGTAGCCCACTGCAGAAATTGCTTTTCGGGAGTATTTTTACATAGGGCGTGTTCCCATGACACAAGGGCAGGAAGATGGAAAAGTCCCTAGCAATCAATTTTTGGGGAATCATCGTAGATTAATGGCATGACACTTTCCTTCAGAGTGAAAGGTTTCGTGCCCTCTGTTGAATAATAAGGTTGAATGATGCATTACTTACTTTGCAAGCATGCCTGTCGGTTAACGGCAGCATACATATGTGGGTATATTTGTTACAAGGATTCATTTTGTTTTAAATGAAAGGAAATGAAAGCTAAGATTTTTATTGAGTACAGCCGCCGAAGCACGCTGAGTATTGTTGGAAACAAGGCTTTAGGAGAAAATAATAATATTGAAATATACCGATCATCAATATCTAACGATATTTACATTTTGATTAATTTTTTTTGTCAAAACACTGTTTCACATCTCGAAATGATATCTCATACACTATCACTCAATATCAAATGAAATATCACATCGACAGTATTGTTGTTGTTGCTTAAGGCACTTGGACAAGCCAAACTCGCTGTGCCTTTGACAGTGCGAATGAAGTCAATAGAGAGCGTCTTTCGTTTGGATCAGAGCACCACGAAGGTGAAAGTACGACTTTGCTCTTATTAAGGTGCCTCGTCATTTAGAACCACAGTCAGGTGACGAGTCCACACCTGAGCTGGCACCCTCCTCTCCACATCCACGCCACACCAGCGGAAGGACTTTGGACGTCACAGATTAACGTGGACACGTCCCCAACCGACGGAGTTCCAGCAACCCAATGAAGGAGGGTACACCGTGGTCACCCCCTCCCCCAACCATTGCCCACAGCAAATGATGCTTCATTTGGCTGACCTTACGTGTAGCGGCGTGAAGCTACTGAGCTCGTGAAAACTCCCTTTGATTATAGTTTCTAGTAATTGGAATCGGAACTGATTTCTTCCAAAATCCACTTCATCTCCGATTGGCTACGAATGTGAAGGATGTAATTTGGAAGGAACATTAATATTTTCAAAATTAAAAAAAAAAAGGAAATATTGATAATTTTTTAAAAAAAACGGAGAGGATTGCCTAGTGTCAGGATATCGCTGTTCATATCATAAGGTCTGTTATCCCAGCCACTGTCAAACTATGAGAGGTGGATGTTGAGCTTCTCCCATCTGCAAACTTGTCTGTTGGGTGGATGCTGTGAGTTTTGCTGCAGCCTTCATGAAGGAAATGTTCCCATGGAAATCAGTTTAACACCTGAGGGCGTAAAAACACTTCCCTCACACAGTTAAAGCACCCGCAAGACTGCTCAAATCACAGGCGAGCCTGCAGAAGTACAACACTCAATTTCCTTTTCTTCATAGAGACTAGAATTGAACTCGAGACTTTTTTGCTTTGTAGAGAGTTGTCCTATCATGAGACTGCGAGGAACGCAAAACTTCTTCCATACCAAGAATTGAACTTCGGATGCAAGGTATAAGAATCAAATATCCTAATGTCACGACCCCATAAGGTATTATATTTAGAAAGATATTACTGTATTTTTTATAAAAGCAAAACCGTAACTCGAGTCACCCGAACTTCTGGAGGAATTCACTTCTGTGATCACATATTAGGGTTTTTATTCTGCTCATTCCGTCGGAAGCGTGCAATTTAAATTAAGTATCGACGTTTTTGTCATGAACATTTCAAGGTTGCTTTGAAAGGGTGATGTGGACTACCGAACATCCCATAGCTGTTAAAAACCGTTTTAACTTCCACCCCGTGAATGCAGTGACGGAGGACTTTTCATAGGTAGTGGGCAATGTTCACGAGAAAAGAAACGGAAAAATTCACAAGCACCCATCACAACTGATATGCATGCAACACTTCAACATCTACCTTCTAATGTTCAACAATAGCTGGGATCGAACCAGGGACATATCACAGTTAAGAGCGTTGTCCTATCACTAGGACTGAAGAGCGATTTCTGAAGGCATTTCTGAATCCTCAGAATAAATCCATTTTTATCTCCTCTCTCTGTGTGTATGAACGCCAAAGTTTTGACCGAGTGAATCGGCAGAATGGAAGATCAGCCAGGACAGTTGGTGACCTCGGAAGATAAAAAAATATAAAGACAGATAATGGAAACCAGTGATGAGCGTTAAAAATAAGTTATTGACATATTTTAAATCAATATCAGGCTCCTTTTACAAAATAACGAATTCAACACAAACAATGAAAAATTTGAGCATTTTCCATCTATAATTTGAGTACTTACTTTTTTCTTTCTTAACTACAGGCAGTGGTGAACAGATAATCAGTTGTGGATCAGATTTAGAATTCCTGAACATAGACATAGACATAGATATACGCAATGGAACACCTGATCTGTACCTTAGGTTATCAGGTATAGCTCCATCACGTAATACATCTGGTGTGACAGAATTATCACGAAATTTGATAACGAAATTGAATTTCAATAAATCTCTAACATTTGAAATTGATAATTTAACAGAAATATAACATCAACAACAAAACATTTACAAAATTTTCAGTATGGGAGATGACATGAGGTAAATATTGCAATAAAATTGTGAAAATAGATTATCCTAACACTCCAAGTAACCTTGGTAAAAAATACAAATTAATTATCTTGATGGTGGTCATAGCAGACGATATAAGTAGTTTATAACACAAATATGCAAGCAATATCATTAAGTTTAAGGAGAAGAGTATAAAAAAGAGCGCAAATAACTGGGACAGATTTTCACTAAGTACTAGTAACCCCCTCATGCTTTAACTGTGTCATTTAATGTAACATCGCAATACCAAAGGACTGCATTGTCTACACGCAGATAGTTAAGATTACATATGCATGAATGGTATCCTATTGAACTTTTAACATTTGCTGTAGGTGATAAACTGCAGAATGTTTAAAGTATAACAGATTACCAGAACAGCATGATAATGAGAATTGTCCCACCGGGCCACCCTGGCCTCTGCTAAAATTTAGGAGACTTTATGCTGTTAGAAATAATCCGAAACCCGGTGGAGTAGTGGTGGCGCTGCTCAAGCCCAGATCTGAGGTTTGGTTTTCGGACCAGACAAGATAGACTTAGCCTTTCATCCCTTCAGTGGGTAACTAAAACTGGGTGCCTATTCTTGGGAACTAAGCACGCTACAGATATCTCGTTAGGATGACCCCTTAATCAGTACATCTGCTGAGCACCCGAGAACCTTCGATCATAAAAAAAGATGTGACTCCTGTAGGACTTGACCCCCCTGTGGGCTGTCGTGTCACTTAGTTTCAGAAGTTTAATCCATCTTCCCTTCTTTTATAATTACTATTAGAATCTCAATCTGCATTGAATTCATATTAGTTCCCGTCAGAATTAAGTTTTAATACATTTCTCACAAATGTAACTAAAAAATCTTAAATAAATTATGTACAAATGTCACAGACACATTAATTTTCTTATTTACAATTGGATAGGATAAAAGAATGCGCTCTGCAGTGCGTAATTCGATTTAAACCCTATAACTTCTTACTTTGCATTGTTTGTGACAGCTGCCTTATTTTATTAAGCAAGGGAAAACTTGGAAAAACTAGTTTTAACAGGATTCTATTACCTTTTTTAAGAAAAAAATTGTCTTTTCTTCTAATTATATGTTTTCGAAAAAATGTTTGCTGAAATACAGAGAGATTTTATTTTAAAAAGAAATATTAATTTATTTTATATCCATTTAAAAAAAACATATATGTTGAATAAATATTTATCATTTAATAATATACACGGTATTCTATCAGAATTAAATGATACTGTTTTATAATTAAAACGCAAGCAGGAATCAAGGTTTGACAAGTTGCCATTCAATTTTTTTAATATCTTTTTTTCTGGTTAAATGTTTCCCGAAAAGTATATTTTCTTAAGCACTGAAAGAAATAATAATATTAAACAAAAAAATACATATATATATATATATATATATATATATATATATATATATATATATATATATATATATATATATATATATTTATTTATTTATTTATTTATTTATTTATTTATATATATACACAGATAGATAGATATAGATGTATATACGTACATATATATATATATATATATAAATAAATAAATATATATATATATATATATATATATATATATATATATATATATATATATATATATTTATTTATTTATTTATTTATATATATACACAGATAGATAGATATAGATGTATATACGTACATATATATATATATATATAAAATATATATATATATATATATATATATATATATATATATATATATATATATATATATATATATATATATATATATATATATATATATATATATATATATTAAATAAATATTCCTAATTTTATAATTTACATAGTATCATATCAGAATTAAATGATACTGTTTTCTTTTGATAGAGAATTTTGTAATTGAAATGTAATTAAAACAAGGAAAAACAAGCAAGTTTGACAATATGCTATTCAATTTTAAATATCGTTTTTTCTTTTTACATGTTTCAGAAAAAGTATATTTTCTGAAATATTAGAGAAAATGATAATTTTAAACATAAAATATTATATTTATATAAATGTGCATGTGCATTCAATAAATATTCAGCAGTTAATAATTTACGTATTGTTCCATGAGAAATGAGTGTTTTCTTCTGATTGTTGAGTTTTGTAATTTATATTAAGAATATTAAATCTACGTGTACTAATGAAGATGTTCATTTAAAAAGGAAATGACTTTGTCTTTAAATGAATAATGTAAAAATAATCACGGTGAAAATTTGTTTGCTATGACATAAGTCAAAATATTTCTTTCAATGCAAAAGATTAATTTCCAGTTCAAAGACAAAGATTGAATAGAGTAATGAAAACATATAAATACTATTAGACTAAATTTTAATTAGTTTTTAAATTATTTATGCATCGTTTTCCATTGTCAATTAATAACATCACAAATCCTTCATTTTTTTAGACAATAAGTCATAAAAGTGACGCAGATTAAAATTATTTTTCTCCATTCGTGCTTTTATGTAAATATTAAAATTAAATGAACGAACTATGATTTCCTTAATACAAATAATTTGAGATGAACCAATTTGGAATCAAAAATTAATAGGAAAGAGGAAATATCTTTTTGATTAAAAAAGATTAATAGTTTATTAAAGACTTCTAAACTGAGATTATTTCCAAAGAAAATCTTCTAATTACCTTACTCAGTTTATTAATATTTAATTTGACTAAAAGTGTAGTACCATTAACGTTATTGCATAATGTATGTTGTAATTAAGAACTCATTTGATCATAAATTTATAAAAATTTTAATTATTAATATTTATAAGCATTATAATAGCAGAAACATGATAATAAATGCATTAAATACGTAAACGATAAGAAAGATTCATTTTAAAATTTATATTCCGGAATTAATTATGTATTTGATTAAAATGAATAAATACATCTAATAATTTCAAATTAGAATATTTCTAGTTTACCGCTTGCGAAGAAGTGAACTCCATTTTAAAACATATGCATAACTTCTGGCGAAAAATAGTGATTTAAGATTTATTATTTGCTATGCAAAACACTATGTTTTTACATAGTGAATCTTGGGTATAGATTGGTTTTAAGCAAATTGAAATTGTTGTACTAAATGCTTAATAGTGTGTTGTTGTTGTTACTAATAACACTTGTGGACAAGCCGAGCTCGCTATGCCTTTGGCTATGTGAATTTTTAAGTCAATTGGGAGCGTCTTTCGTTTTAATTAGTGCACCATGAAGGTGAAAGTACGACTTTCCTCTACACACATGCCATAGGGACCCGTTTATAGGGTAGGCCACTATTCACACCTCATTCATACAAAGAAAGGACAAAAACAGGACAGATAGAGAGAAATTACATCCATGCCCGAACCGGGATTCGAACAAAGGACCTCCTTATCCGCAGTCAGGCACGCTGACCACTAGACAAGTTGGACGGTTAATAGTGTGTAATTTTTGTCAAAAAAATTTAAATATTGAAGTCGGGTTTCAAGACATCTGCGTTCCAAGACATTTTTGATCGGTGCCCTGTTGAGGAAGGCGTAAATACATTCCTGTTGCGATAGAAGAAAAAACAAATGTTACTCAAAACCAGGTGGGAGTATTCGTAATTTAAAAGCAGACTTAAGGCAAAAGACCCCCGAATACTTGGCCTACTACAGCCAGATCTATAACTTCACTTGGAGTACATTTCGATCACGACCTATATAACATGCTCCCCCGAATTCAGCTAACACGACGGATTTTGATGTGTCTGGATTCGAATTCACAACCTTCTAATAGCGAGAAATATAAGCCATACCAAACCACAGTACTAGAACCCGACAGTTAGGGAATGTAGAAGAACGGGAATTCGCAGCTGTGCATATTGTGCTCTCATTAGTTCACATGGGACCATGAACGCGAGCAGGACTCCCTGTACCTAACCCAGGGAGGGTTCTACCAGTTTGGGTGGAGTCTGCTGGAGAGAAAGAAAGAAGCACCAGTAGGGGAGCACCACCCCTGCCTGGTTGCGAGCTCCCAACGCAACAGCTCAAATCAGCCTAGGAGGGTAGTTGCCTCACTGCTTCATTGATTCTTCTTCATTGGTTCTTGGGCTCTCATCATCGTTCAGGGTCACATGGGGCCGTGGTAGCCTAGTGGTTAGGGTAACGGCCTTCCATCCGGAAGGGTGGGGTTCGATTCCCAATGCCGCCAAAGACCCACCTAGTACATGCGATATACTTGCTCGTTAAATCTGTGGAATCAAAAGTCCTGTGGTCGGTCGTTGAGCAGTTACCATGGGTACAATATTCCGGAGAAAATTTCCTCCAACTTCAGATCAATGTCAAAATTTAGGGAGTAGATTCTCTGGTGCTGCCATCTATCGGAGGGTTTGAAGAGCAAAGTCGTACTTTCATCTTCGTGGTGCTCTGATTAAAACGAAAGACACTCCCTGTTAACTTAAATTCGCATTACCAGTGCATAGTGAGCTTGGCTCGTCCACATGTGTCATTAATAACAACATTAGTTCACATAGATGAGAATTTTTAAAGGGAACAGGAACCCTTCGCCTCTCTTCGTAAAGGAATGTCATAGTGTTAAAAGTAATTATCTTGTAAAGTTATGCAAAGATTTTTAAAGTGAGTTCCATTTGATATTCATAGTTTTTTTTAAAGGAACTATAAGCTTTGTAATCCGAATCCGAGAAAAGAAATATAGCTCTCATTTTAAGTTAGCCAAAGATTAACTTTCTGATACAAGTTTAATTCCAATCTTATATGTCTGTCGCAATGAAAATTTTGGACAAATACGTTATGACAAAAATTATAAATCCTATTAATTTAGATAAAACGAATTCGCCTCAAAATTTTTATTCGTGGATTGTTTAAATATTTGTATAAAGTGGATTAATATAAGAAATATTTTAAATCATGTCTCAGGAAGCTATGTCATCACAATAGTTTTAATAAATATGAAATAAAATTAAAAGATAAAAAGAACAATTGTCGCCTGATAAATTAAATCAGCGGTATTCTCCTATAATACAGCAAATTCCCTGTACCAGCTGCAAAATCTTCAATTAAATAGCTCCAGGCTATGGCTTTTATAATGTTGAATGGGACAGAATAACTTTTTCCCAGTAAAAATGCATTTCAGAAAGTTCTTATCAGGTTTTTATCTTTTTCAACAGATAAATGGAAAGTAGTTAATAAAAAAATAAAAGAAAATCAGAGATGATGCAACTCAACTTTCCTAAAAAACTGTTATTTGTTTCATAAATTCTAAGGATGAAGAGAATTTGTGAAGAGCTTTATAAACAAAAATTAAAGTCAGCTATGTTACATCGATACTGAAAAAAAAATAGATCCAGACCACAATACATTGGTCAACAAGCTTCTAAAAGTATTGCCTGAGATACTTGGAATGTCTTCTATCCTTTATTCAACTCCTTTTAGAGAGTAAGAATTTTTAAAAATCAATATATAAAAATGAAGAATAATGACAAAATACATAAAGGAGTGTAGAGAAATAAAAACATGCTATTTTTCAACTTATTTTTAACTGAAATTATTTTTCTTAATTTCTTTAATATTAAAAATAAATATAAATAAACGATATAAATAAAAGTGCATATATAGAATAGATGTTATTTTAAACTCAACATTAAAAGGATAAAAGTTTTAAAATTTAATATAAAGAAATGTGTGTGTGAAAAACCAAATAATGTAGTAGAATAAATGTAAAAAAAATTATATTTTTGATTCAATTCAAAAAGGATAGAATTTTTAGAACTGTAATATCAAGAAATAAAGATGAATATAATGCAATAGAATACATGAATAAACGTAAAATGTTTATTCATTTAGGCATTAAAAATCCGGAAAACTCAACTGAAATTACCACTACAGATTTCCATGCAAGCACCAGAAGCTCAGTATCTATCATCAGTAGTTCAATATGCTTGGATCGAACATAAGACCTCATACTCCGAAGGTCAGTATCGTAACACTAGTCCACGGTTAACCCATAGCTTATGCCTTTTTAAATTTTAATGGCTATTCCTGTGTAAACGTGTACCACTCTGGTAGGACACCAGTCTTCAGAGTGAAAGCTTCTGGATTGGATCCCCGCCACTGTTGAATAACGGGAAAGACGTGCTCCGTTTTAGCTTTCTTATTTAACCCCTGTCGGTGTGGGTGCTTGGGAGATTTCAAGGTTTCCTCCCTTGCAACAAGAGATACTGCCTTTAAAGAACCCTCCAGAAAGGCAACTATTGGGTGAACGATAAAATGACTTACAACGGCCTTAGGCTGTTGTGTGCGTGGTGTCAAATGGATATTCCCAATAAGATCTCGTTTACACTAAAAGTTAATGAAGTACACTCCACAAGAAATTTGTTGGGCGCTTTTCCTGTTCAACTCTTGGCGAAATCGCCTTTACTCCATCGATGATACTAATCAGTGGAGAAGAATTACCAAATTTAGTGTTACATATCATGGCTTTCTTTTACTTCCATGTAATCGCAAGCCTAGCCACCCAACTTGTCTGGTGGTCAATGTACCTGACTGCGGACAAGGAGGTCCTGGGTTCGAATCCCAGTTCGGGCATGAATGTACTTTCTCTCTCTATCTATCCTGTCTTTGTCCTTTCCTTGTATGAATGAGGTGTGAATGGTTGCCTACCCTATAAACGGGTATCTATGGCATGTGCGTACTGAGGAAGTCGGACTCCACACCAAAATAGGGTTCAGTTGTAAAAGTGGAGTAGCAGACCCCATGTTGCCAGCCTAGCTGGCACACGACAACAACAACATCGCAAGCCTAAAATTTACCCTTCATAAGTAATTCAACTCTGCTGTGATATTACTCACGAAACATTATTTCTGACCATATCTAAATGTCCCAATATGATAAAACATTTCCTTCCCTTATCTGTTGTGATGCGATAAGTCAAAATTATGCTACTGTTATATTGTATAGGTCAGTTCTGTCATGTAATAACCAGATATTTCACGAAGTAACAAGACAAGTCTGTTAAAGTATGCAATAGTGAACCATTTCGTGCTTTACCTGGTTGTTCTACAGAAATAACTAATGACAGATCCTTAAAGTTGTGATGGCACTGGGATAATTCCTGTATTTAGCTATGAGTCGGGTTCTACCAGTTAGCGGCAGCATCTGGGTAGGATTCTTCGCAATTTAGAAGCAGGGATCGAGCAAAAGACCTTCTCATGCTTGACCTGCCACCCCCAGGGGTATCATTTTACCTGGTGGAACGCTGCCATCACGACCTAATGAAAGTATCCGAACCGCTTTTAGCGAACACGAAGAATCTTCAGTTCAGTTGGCATTCAAACCCCACTACCTTTTGATAACGAGAACGAAGCCCTAAACAGCCAGGTTACCGAGGACCATTAAAGTGAAAAAATAATTATTTTTCAAAGTTAATTTATAAATTAATTGATCGTGAATACCTTAAATATCTCGATAAATGCATTCTATATCTATTGCGGATAGTTGATTGATAAACAGGTTTTCAATAATCCAAAATGTAAAACGCTGTAAACATAGAGTCTACACCCCCTTTTCTATGAATAGTGCAAATTCATTTGCACTTTGCACCTTTATGGACACGACAACAACAACAACATAGAGTCTAAGTTATGCGTCTAAAAGCAACGAAATGTAGCGTATTGTAATAAGCTATCCAAAATTTACTAAAAGCAGCTGAAACCGATACAAAGGACATTAACATGCTGTAATGCTATTATAGAATACTTAGTTAAATGGTATAATTTAATAATTTTATGCACTTCTACTGACTAGTCTTGTTATTTCATGAGATAACTAGTTATTCTTTGAAATAACGGATTTTACATTTTAACAGAGAGAATTGTTTGGAGCTAGATTCTTTTTATTATTAATCTCCAGAGAAGGTATCAAAGAAAGACGTCATGACTTACGTAGAGGTTGTATAAAAGTTTAAAATACACGCGTTTATCTTGTGAATGATGTTTCACATAGTGCGTCTCATTTTTATAAAGCCACGTATCTTTATTCTGTGTCTCTGATGGATCTTTGTCCACGGTGAAAGTCCGGAATACAATGATGCTCACGTTAAGATGGCGGTTGCAGTTAAATTAAAATAAAAACTGTGTTTCGTTTTAAAATCTTGAATATAGTGCTTTTAATTGATTCAAAACATTGCAAACACTTACACTAGAAATTGCGTATAACATGAGACTTAATTTGAGCGACTCTGTTCTTGCACCAGCGTACTGCTTCCGAGTTCTGCTCTACCACTTAGAAGAAGCAACAGATGGGTGTTTTCATTTAGAATCAGGAATTAAGTAGAAACTTCCCTTGAAACTTGACCTGTTATGCCAGAGGTATCATTTCACATGGAGGACAATGCAACCATGATCCATTCCGCAAGTCCCATCCAACTTCAGTCAACACAACGTATCGTCGGTTAAGCCAGTGATCGAACTCACTATCTGCCGATAATGAGAATGATGCCTTCTCCAATCTCACTCTTAATTTAAGCGATAGAGCTTTATATTTCGGAACTTGCCGAACTGAATGGGCTGAGTTCGATCCTGGTTAGAATTAAGGAATGGTGATTGAAAAAGTTCACTGGAAATTTCCCACATATGAAGTGAATTTCCTTTCTTTTTTACTTTTTACAACTCAATCAAGTTTTTAATCGATTAAAATAACTGTAACAATGAATCCAATCAAATTAGAATCAATATTTTTTACTAAGAGTTAATTAATCTTAAAAGATTTTTAAAAAATTAAGATAATGGGTTGTAATGTATCCAATCTAATCAGAATCAAAATTTTTACTTCCTAAAACCTAAATGTTAAAAAAACCTAAAAATTAAAATGTTGTGAAAATGAGTTATAATGTGTATGAATCCACTAATCTAATATGATAGTTTAGTCCAATATAAACTAATATAATAATATAGCTAGTCTAATATAATAATTTATGAAGATGAATCAGGAGGGATGGATTTGTCAAAGGCTATTTTTTGGCACTCACGAGGTTCGATTAGACCCTGACCTATAATTTAATACGAATTCGGAGCCACTACCGAAATCCTAACCCGTGGTGGGATTCGAACTTACTTGTCACTGAACTGAAGGCCAGAGGGGAACCAATCAGCTATCAGATTGGAATGAATCGGTGTGAATTCAATGAAATTAAAATCAAATATTTTTTCTTTACTTCTCCAAGTTCAACCCATCTTAAAAGGTTAAAAAAGGCTTAAAAATGAATTGGAACTGAGCCAATCTAGTGGGAATCGAGTATTTTTTACTTCTTGAATTTCAAATATCTGAAAAGATTTAGAAAATCACAGTGAATTCAATTTAATCGGAATAAAAAATTTTATTTTGCTTAAATACAGAAAGATTCATTTAAGACTAATTTAATTTGGCAGACCTGATTTTCAATGCAGTACTGAAAACTCTCCATAACTTAAGAGTCCAGTAAACGGTCTCATGACTGAAAGTTTTAATCTGCGTCAATCGTTGAGAAACTATGGTTCGGTGAAAGATCCGAAGAACGAACTGGACAGCAATTCAATCTGGCGATTGTCGAAGAACCAGTGGACAGTGCATGTCATGTGTGGTAGTGCATTATCCTGTTGAAATAGGGTTGTGGGCAAAATCTGAAGGTAATTAAGGGTAACTGGCTCCATCACCTCGGAGAGTTAGCCCTGGCTGTTTAAAGTACCAGCAATGCGTACTAGAGGAGTCCGAGAGTGATATCCAGTACCGTCCCATACCATAATACCCGGTGCAGGACCAGTATGGTGGAGCATAACGCAGCTGTTTAGCATCCTGTCTCCACGGTATCTCCAGACTCGAATGCGACAATCATTAAATGCGACGCGAGAGGATTTAGTGCGTGGACCAGAGGCACTTGCCATGCATTAAATCCTCTCGGGAAGACATTTCTTAGATAATGGTTTGTTTTTGTGCCGCAAACAAGGAAACTTTTAAAACTCCCAACTATCCCCTCCGAACATATCTAAACAGAAAACATAGTACTTATAACTCGATAGAGGCTGGGATCAAACCCGTGACCTTCTACTCTGTAATAATCTCTTTTACCACTAGGCTAAGAAGGAATCTGAGTGATGCATGTTACAATTTTCTTTTTTGTATGAATGATCACATGTCGTGGTCACTGCCTGAGTGTTTTCCGAGTCTCCTCCTTTGAGATACGGTATACCGCTGACTATCTATAAAACATTCTCATTCAAAGTAAAGTTGCTGGGGTGTTAAACGACCTTCCACAGCCCTAAGTCGTTAAGATGTCCTCAATGGGGTATCAAACGAATGTACGACAACAACTGAGCATTGGCACGTGAAAGAACAGAGCTCTTTAGAAGGAAATAATACACTGAAATCCCAGCTTCTGTTAAACAGGATACTGTGTTCATGCCTTTTTTATGCACATTTGTTGAAGTGTGTGCTTGCGAATTTTCCATGTTTCTTTCTTTGCGACACCAGAATGTCTCTAAACACTTCCTCCAGGAAACCAATGTTATGAAGCGGATACAGTTTTGCAACAAGCTTCGGTTGCCATGCTGTCCACTAGTCTAACATAAGAATAGCTCCCACCAAGTAGTCTAGTTAGCGACAGTTGCTATAGTAACAAGAGCTGCCCATTACCAATAAGGGTTAAGGTAGTTATGAATGTTCAGTGCTTAGGATAGTACCTAACGTGATGCTCAGTAAGCTAAAGTTGGCGATTACCTTAGCTCTCCTCATGTAGAAAATTACACTTGTCCTGTTTCCTAGGTAACAGACTGGTTGGCTTAATCTATTGCGGTGGTAGGCCGCGACATTAAGTGGTGTCAAAGTATCCAATCTAATACATGTGAAACAATGAAAATGAAACAAAATACCCATCATCTGTTCAATTGGCAATCAAAATCGAGAGCATTGGTCGTCGGTGAGCCCTTTATGATCGTAAATTAATTTCCATTAAATGTGTGCTTCAAGAAACACTATCTAGTGATCTTAGCCATTTAGGTCTGCAAACTGACCAGTCGGAAAGCAGAATCACCTGCAATATCCTTTGCAGTATTTATGACCCATTAATTCTACTCATTTGCTAATGGAAATTCCGTAAGTATCAGATGCATATTCCAACTCCATCGGAAGTGAAGATGTGTTCATACGGCACTTGAACAGCCGTTAAATTAATTAAAGACGTGAGTTCGGAAATAGGAGGCAATTTCTCGGCTGTATTTCAATCTTTACTAGAATTTACATATTTTTATGTAAATGAGCCAACTTAAAAAAGATGTGATGAGCATCAAAGTGAAAGTACTTGATAGATTTCAAAACAATTCATGAAAATTAATCATCTATTCAAAGAAAACTACGTTTTATTTCCATAGAAATAACATTTGTATTAAATTATACCTAAAATTATTAAATGATAGCTGTACCAAAGTTTATACATTGTATTCATTTATATAAAATATTATTAAATTTATAATATTAAATATAATCATCCTTTCTAGCATTTCTATTTCCATTTATGTGTTTAGTATTTACTTTATATTAATTTTACTGAAGTTGGTGTCATAGCTTTTTAAATTTATATTATTAGTTATAATATTTGTTTCTTAATCTTATATGTTAGTGGTCTTAATATGTGTCGTGTATTAGTTTGAAATTTGCTTATTAAATGTGATACTATTAAGCATTAAATTTAGATTATCAAAATATTACTTTTGCTTCCAGTATTTGAAAACTTAATATAGTGGATGATTGTTTAACGAATAGTTTGGACTGTGAATAAATCGGACAACGAACACTTTCGTAAATGAATTTTGTGTCGGATAACGAACTCATATTCGAATTAAAACGAATTTTAACGAACACTCTCGGCTCTGAGACATGATGTGCAGGGTTGTCACTCCCAACGTACCAAAAGTCGTTCATCATTGCTCTTGAATCACGTTTCCAATAGAATATTTGTAGACAACGTAGACCAACAGTCTCGGTTTTGATTAAAATCAAAACCGTAACTGATTTCATTTTGAACACCCTACCTCATTCATTCGTTGAATGAGTGGGAGGATGTCAGAGCAATGACCTTAGAATGACACTCAAACTCAGCTGATATAAGTAAGTTAAGAGATCTTTACAACAACAATGATATTCATCACTTCCGGAAAGTCTTAAAAATGATAGAGAAGCGTGCATTTTATGTATGGGGCATTAAAGCATTAGACATGACCTTTAATGCCCCATAAAAAAAGTGAAAAGGACTGATTAATATGCAGGACTTTACGTATGTATAATTTTTACAGTAAAGTTACTAACAAATCATACATAATTTTATATAATTTAATTTTCAGGGTCTCCAGAACGAAAGAATCGATTTCAAAATCTGGTAAATCGATGATCATTTGACGAACAATTCGGATAGCGAACATAGTCTTGAAACGGATTTTGTTTGTTAAGCGATTACCCACTACATTTATTTTTATACGAGGGTAACTCTGAAATATTTTAGATTCAACTAGGTTTTTAAAGTTAGACTTAACAAAAGTTTAGGTGTGTTCAAAGTAGTCTCCTCCAGCATCCATGCACTTTTGTAGACGAATTTTCCATAGATTAAATGCCTCAAACCATTCATTTCTTCCAATAGATGAAAAAAATGCATTCATAGCCACATCAATCTCTTCTTCTGAATGAAAACGACGTCCACGTAAATTCTAATTTAGATTAAAGAATAACCAAAAATCGCACACAGCTAGATCAGGTGAATACGGCGGATGTTCGATCTCTTTAATTTGTTTTTGTTTAAGAAACTCAACTGTTAATCCGGATGTATGTGAAGATTCATTGTCATTGTCAAGCATGAGTCCCCTAACATTCAGTTCTTGTAGAATTTCTGGAAGACATTGAGTGGTATACCAGTTTGCTGTTACTGTCTTCTGTCCTTCCAACTTGATGGCTTTGTCCCATCCCGTACTTCTGAAGAAAACGGCAAACATCACTTTTTTCAGTGCGCGTTGTTTTTTCACCATTGTCGGCGTGGGATCATCCTCAAAGACCCATACTTTGCTTTCTTGACGTGTTGGAACGTCAAAAAACGGTATGTACGTTTCATCACCTGTTACAATTTTAGAAATGATGCGGTGGCCACCAGCATTCAGCATGTTAAGAGTTTCTTTACTGATTCTGACACGCTCCTCTTTTTGATGCTCAGTTAGATTATGGGGAACCCAACAGCAAACTACTTTTTTCGTATGTAATTCTTCATGAATGATTTAGAGTATGGCTGCGGATCCAATGTTATGTTCCTTCTGTATCATTTGATAGGTACAGCGATTATCATCCATTAACATTTTTCGCATAGCAGACACATTATCCGGGATGACTGCCGACGGCGGCCTTCCTGTTTGTTCTTCATCCTGAAGAAAATTGCGACCTCTTCTAAATTCTCTAAACCATCTGAATACAATAGCACGAGCTGGAGATTCATCACTCAATGCTAATTGCAACCATTGAACGCATTCTTCTTGATTGAATCCTGCTTTGAAATCGTAGAAAATCCTAGTGCGAAAATGTTCTCGCGTCACCTCCATTTTCTCTTCTGTTTAAAATTTATTCCACGCTAAACAAGTTGAAGTAAGTCAGTAAAAAACTGTCTTCTGTGTGAAAATACTTTGTACTTTAAAATTAAACCGTTATTTTTATTTTGTAAATTCTCGTCTGCGCGTATATCAAAAATTTCAGAATGACCCTCGTATTATTAAATATTAATTTCAATCAAACATGGCTTAGAGGTAACAAACATGTAATCAACATGGCAGAAGAGAGAGTGACGTCAGTATCTTCTAATAATAGAAAGCTTGACTACAAATGATTGAGACTTTGTACTCGTAGGCTGGCGCTTTCTTCATTATTGATACTCTGTTGTTCACCATTTAGCGGTAATTCATTTACGAGGTATTTTTCAAAATATTTTGTTACATGTTCATCCTGTATATTTAGCTTCATAGTCAATAATATGCAGTTTAAATGCTGCGTAACTACCTGTAAAGAGCACCATTGGTATCAGTGTACATGTCTGGGAGGTTCACGGTTTTAAAACACAGGAAAAAACTACTTTTACCCACTTTCCAAGTGGTCAACTCAGGTAACTAAAATTTTCTAAGAGCTCCAGAATTTTCGAGACCTGCTGTTCCAATTATTTCGCCAAACAAGCTACGCCAGAGCACATCCTTGAGTGCCTGGGACTATCCAAGCAAATTTTATACGACGATTCTTTGGTGGTACTAGATTTTTTGGATGTGTTTAACGGTATGGACTTAGTCTAGGCAAGTCCTAGCGTTAAAACGTCCTAATCCTATTTGAAACGTTAAAACGTCCTAGTCCAATCTGAAGTGGGACATGCAACAACAAGATTTCACATACTCAAGGGTTAGCAAGGGGCTTCTTCTCTGCCGGACCTTAGTACATCTTGGACTGCTTTGGACTGGACTGGGACAACTGCCCACATCTTGTATCGGACTTCATTAAAGTCGACGTCTTCATTGATCAGGCCTGACTTCCTCAGACCGGATGTGAGAATAGAAGCAGAATGAATTCTATTTCTAACAATGTGGTAATTTTATAAATTTAGTATCTGTTTCTGAAGTTTGTTAAATATTAAATTACATTCATGAAAGCCAGTTTTATTTCTAATAGTTGTCTTTGTATTTCTGAATTTTGTATTTATTATGTATAAGTTTAGCGTTCATTAATGCCGATGCAGTTGCCAACGAAAAATTAACTTGCCTGCAAGTTAAAAAGTTTTCCACTCCAGAATTAAATAACGACAGAACCATTTCAACTACAGTAGCCTGACTTAGAACAAAACACTTGAAAGGCATGCGAATTTCTACAAGCGGACAAAGGAGTCACACCAGGCTTTGTCCTCACTGCCCAGATAACGCCCAACTGTCTCCACGACACATCTTCAGCTGTCCAGCAGTGATGGCCAAGCTTTTCAACATCAGCATACAGGATCCTTTGGAGCTTTTTTTACAGATAAAGCTACAAAAATCACCAGGGCTGTCTTCGACAGCTTCGGGGACATTTAGGGATTTTTGTACGTACTACATAGTACGTACAAAATCCCTAAATGTTGTAAATTGTACACGGCATCATCATTAATTTAGTGATTGTTATTAAAGTTTAAATTATCACTATTAGTTATCTTTATTTAAATTTATATTATTAAATGCAAATTTCGTTTCTAATTGTGAATTTCCTGAAAAGAAAAGGGATACATAACATATTTCCACTAAGCATTTTATAAATATTCTTTATTTTACATTATTTTGTTGTGAAAGAAACTACTAAAAGAGCAAATTCGCCGAACTGCAAATTGTGTAGCATTTGTTAGATTCCAGAAAGATCGGCAAAATTAATTACAAAATCTTAGGAAATTATGTAGATTTGGTAAAAAGGGAATATACATTTATGAATGTCAATTTTAGGAATGAATATACTACATGACAGTGTATAAGTTTATGTATAATACTACGATACATTAACATATTATCAAATATTATTAAATATAAATTTCTTTTTAATTCTTTATGTTTGTAAATTTAATATTTGTTGTATGTTAATTTATAGTCTATACTATATTAGATATCATCAAATTTAATTTATTAATTTCACCTTTCTGCGTTTCTGTTTATGAATTTAATATTTATTAATGAAGTTAATGTTTTTAAATGTCATTAAATTTACATTAATAATTAGAAATTTTGTTAATTATAATTATATTTGTAAATTGGGTATTTGTTGTAAATTAAATCAGCATTTGGTATATTTTCATTAAATTTATATTTGTAAATAAAAATTGAGCCTCCATTATAAATTCTATATTAATTTCGTGTTCCTTATTGAAGTCTACATTGTTAAATATAAATTTTGCTTATGATAAAAAATGGTATTTATGAATTTGGTATTCGTTGTTTATTGATTTCTTTTATTTGTTATGCACACAAAAAAGTTAATATCATTGAATTTATATATTGGAATGCAAATTTTATTTCTAATATATACAGATGGATTTGTGAAATTAATTATTTCTGCTTATTAATTTCATAATTTTTGTCACTACAAAATATAACATTTACATTACTAAAATTGTTAAACATATATTTTTGACTACAAATTTCGCTTCTATCAAATTTACCATAATTTCCTTATGATTGCTACTTTACTTTACTGATTTTTTGGAAATCTAACGAATATTATCACTTTTGCACTATTGAAATGTTATTATATTTATAATTTGAGAGCATATCTTGTCATTAAAGTTAGTCCTACCGTTGATTTTTGTATTGACTAATAAACAGATTTATTAATTATAAAGAGACTGTTTATTTTGTCCCAGTTGAGATCATGATTACACTAAATCTAAATCATTTTATTACCACATTTTCATTGGTTTAAAATATCCATAACGTCAGATAACGTTCCCTGTACGTCACACATACAATGAATTACGACATCGTATTGAGAACGGCACCTTCAATCCGACATGTTGGCGAATTTGCTGCCTGCCTTTAAATCACATTCTCCGAGTGGCAGCAAACAAGGCGAAGTTCGCCATCGAATGTCTGAGTGTCATTGGCAGTATGAAAAAATTCTTTCATGATTTTTACCAGAAATATAAAGAAGTATATTTTAAATATAATTTTTCCCGTTTGTGAAAATTTTCATTATCATGAAAATTACCTGTTTTTCTAAATATTTAGTTATGAAAATTTCAAATCCTTAATGATATTGCTTCCAAAAATTTTATGAAACTTTTATTTTTTTCTAATTAATAATTTGTGTCTTTCACCAATTCAAGCTTTTATGCCTGCCTCTTTGGCTCATCAATATCTCTTGTGTCATTTCATGTTTTCTTGAAATCCGTTAAAGCTTCTCTAATTCTCTTTTTTATTTTTGATTTGTGCATAAAATATTGATTGTTACAATATCCGAAACCATGATTCCAGAAATCGATTCGAATCGCTTTGAGCCAAATGTCCTTAACAATAGTCGAATTGATTTGGACATGACACCCATATCGAGTAAGGACTGTATGGATTCAACTCGTTGGAATCAAAATCAAAAATATTGTTGGAGTTCATTTTGTTAGCAAAACTTTCTTATATGAAGACCAAAGCATCGGTTTAAAAGGGCATTTTTTTATTCAAGTCATTTACACGTTGGCAATGAAATAGAAGAAAAAGTAAAATGAAAAAAGCAAACAGAACATCCCCTTTATGCTTTGTTTACATCGACAAGAACGATTTAAATTTTCCTATAAATTTTCTTTAAATTTTGACACAAAAATATTTTTTTTAATTTTAAATCAATTGCTCATTTTTAACAAGAAAATGAGATATGAAATCCATTTTTTTCTTTGCGTTTTCAAACAACAGATAAAAAATATGTCATATTCGAAATTCAAAAATGAAAATTACTTTATTGCAATTTAATAAATAAGTTGTTTTTTACATTTTAAAATTTCGTTTCAAATAAAATTTTAAAGACAAACAGAATTTCAAGCTAATAACTTTGCACAATTTAAAGTTATGTTCATTTCTAAAAATTAGTAAATATTCATGGTTAACAACATCTTTAAAATGGGATCAAATATATGTACGTTTATGTCAGAAAAATTCACTATAAAGCTTCATCATTCCAGTTTCAGCGTTTTCATTTATACTTAAGAACCAGTGAAAATACTACAGTTACCGATTATGGAGAGGAGCCTAAGAAAGGAAGGGAGAGTGTCAAACATGACGAGACATGGCGTCGAATAACGTCAGAAAAAATCCCTGGTGGCATTTCACTCCATGAATCCTTCAGAGGAACCCATAGATTGGAGAGGTGGTTAAGTCCTTTCATGTGTATGCTATACGTTGCAAGGCATTCTAGAAATGCTGAGTAATGTTATTGTCTATGGAATTGAGGTGGTCAAGCATCTAAAATGAGAAGAGGGATGGAGGAGACACTCGAAAGTAGCCCCCGATGTGTGTCCTTCAGGAATCATTCAAGGAGAAAATACTTAATGCTATTGCCTGATGTTCAACAGGGCTTAAAGCCTCTTAAAATGTTTTGTAACTTCTTGCTACCAAGTTGTAAGCACAATTTCTTTGCCTAGTTAAATGCCGCGATGGTGGCGGCCTCACGGACCTCGTAGAGGTGTGGAGCACACCAGGTGTTGGGGAGACGGCACCTGTTAACCTTAAGGCACAGTACAGGGTCTCCCCACACAGTTATGTATGTATGTATGTAGAGAGCAAATGGACATGCATCGGGCTGAATAATGCTGTGTACTTCAAACTGCCAGATTTGCCCTTAAATATAGTGTAACGAAAAAAATATATAATGTAAATATTCATGTGTATGTCTTGTACTTTTGTTCACAATTACTAATTTTAAAGTGTTGTTATAATTTAATTTATAAAATTAATTCCTAAACAACGGTTATTCTGTAAAAATAGCTGTTTTCGAAGATGAGACATAAGTCCATAAACTCCAAGACATCTTGGCGACATTTATCGATATTTAAAGCGTCAAAACGTGAGTCAACATTCTTGATGTTTGGAGTCGATAGGACTATGAGTACAACGTGTTCGGCTCAACTGGAAAATGACAGCATTACTGTTAGTCCAATATCCTGGGCACAATATTTTGAAACAAAACTCATCTACGCACGTAATTGGTTAAAATTATTTGCTATAATGTCCTCCAACTAAAAGAATTTATTCAAGAAACTTTGAGAAAATCATTCTTTATTTTTACATGGTAAAAAACAGTTATTTTTCAGGATACAGTTAAAATTCACAACTCACAGTTACCAATATTATTATACAAAACAGAATTCAGATAAAATAAAACAAAAGATAATAACTCATATGTTGGTGTTTAAAATATTGTTTACAATTAATAATACAATTACATATATATTAATTTATTTTTAGTTACATAAATATTATTCCAATTTATACTATTCTTAAGAAATTAATTACAGTATCACAATTGGCTCATGCTGCCACTTAGTGTTAGAAAAGATACTTGCCCTAACAGGACTAATAGCGCCGAGTTATCATGATCCAGAAACCTCCTGGGAATACGGTTCTAGAAACTTCCAAAGAGCTATCAGCTTCAGCCAAGCGGTGAGTCAGTTGAAAACGAGTCGATCAGTTGGACGCTTGAGTTTCCAGCCTGGAAGCTATTACTTAGTTTCTGTATCATGGGAACTGTATAGGTTATTGTTTAGCTTGTGTATAAGCTTCTAACTGAAATTATTATTGTCACTGTAACTGAGAGAACTGCAATAAAGTGTTTATTTGGAAAAAAACTAATCTTCTTGAGTTTCTGAATTATCACATTCTCATCGGCATTAAGAAGTAGCAGGAATACCAAGGAATTAACATGATATTAGCATTCCATCAACACATTCGTTCCATTGATTTTAATCAAACCTTGATGGTATGAAGGATCCATAGATGATGACAATTTTTTCATACCCGGGGCCTAATACAATGGGAAGCGAGACCTTGTCGCACCTGTTTCCAGTCATCAACATTACAACGGTGGTGTTGGTGAAAAGAACAATCTTATCAGTCTACAGCATGGGTCCCCAAACTTTTTTTCTCGTGGACCACTTTCAAAGTTTTTCTATTTTTGGTAGACCCCTGCTGCTACATTTCTACTATATTCCAAAACTCCTAAAAAATATCACCCTAAATTGGAGGTGTTAGGATGAAAAAAAAGTAGCAAATTTTCTTTTGAGTACTATTTATTAAAATAATACTTGTACTGTTATCTATTGTTCTATTCAATTCTATGTTTGAATTGAGTTTCGAATATTTTTAAGTACCTACCTAGTGAATAATGCTACTTACCTACGTTGATAAGTAAATCCAAGCCAAAATTTTTGTTCTTTATTATGAAAAACCAGAAAATATTTCGTGGACCCTCACTTACAACTTGCGAACCCCTGTTTTCTTTTCACGTCTACGTGGACCCCCTTGTGATCTCCTATGAACCCCTGGGGGTCCACCTGGACCACTTTGGTAACCTATGATCTACAGTCAACAGCGGTACACGTGTAAAATTCCTGCTCCAAAATCAATGATGGTCCGCCGAAGATTTCGCACACTTATTGCTGGTTGCACAAGGAAATCGGCAACAATTTGTGGAGGAAATATGCTGCCCATATTATCTCGTTAAATAATTCTTATCAAATGTTCATGTTTCTCTTCATTCAAGTTCTGTTAAACTCAGTACCGATGTTTTAATTTGATCTTTTCATGATCAATCAACTTTATAGACTTAAACGTGTCTGAAGTATAAATCCAAGTTCAATAGCACTCAAGGAAATGCTGTGGCCAATATTTAGGCAATTATAACGCCGTCTTCTGGCATTTAAATTTTAACGAACGATCATTATGGAGCAATAGCAAATATAAGATCTTTGCCGCAAACACTTATTTTTTATATTAACGCGAGTGAATGAATCAAAAATCATTTATTAAAAACTCCATTCGGAGAAAGAGAGATTTTCTAGTAAATTATAATATAATCACAAAATGGTCAGAATTCTACCTACTAAACCTATCAACAAAACTGTTCAAACTCTACCAAAAATCAAAATGCATTAATTTAATTAAGACATATTTGCATGACAATGCTCTTTGTGAAATAAAGTAGAATAGAAGTACAGTATTCAATCATAAAAAATATGATTAAAAATGAAATTTGTGAAAGTGTTTCATGCTATCTTGTTCAATAATCTTCATCAATTCTCCAGATTCCTGTTCAATCAACAATCAAACATTAGCGTTATTCACCCTAATAAAAATATTTTTAATTTATTGGATATTTAACAAATATTTTCCGATTTCCATTAAAATAACCGACTATTATACCACACCCAAAGTCACTTAAATCTTGATAACTTGCTATTGTACAGCAATAATATCAATATAGTAACTGCCATTTTATTATTCCCTAATCTGTCTGCCGCCATTTATTGGTTGCACACCTCTATTATTTGCACTTTAATGCCACTGTCTGCCATTGGACGTGGAAATCTTCAGCTTTCTTCAACAAAAGAAATACATTTTTAATTTATTAGATATCGAACGAATACCAGTTATCTTCATTAAAATAACCGACTATAGCACCGTGACCAAAGCCGCTTAAATCATGATAACCTATCACTGTGTAGCAATAACCAATCTCACAATTGCCAGACAATTATTACATTATATGGGCTCTGTCTACCACATGGAGCCATTTATTGGTAGCACACCTCCTTTATTTGCACTTTAATGCCACTTTCTGCCACAGGACGTGCAAATCTTCAGCTTTCTTCAACATAAGAAATACATTTTTAATTTATTAGATATTGAACGAATACCAGTTATCTTCATTAAAATAACCGACTATAGCACCGTGACCAAAGCCGCTTAAATCATGATAACCTATCACTGTGTAGCAATAACCAATCTCACAATTGCCAGACAATTATTACATTATATGGGCTCTGTCTACCACATGGAGCCATTTATTGGTAGCACACCTCCTTTATTTGCACTTTAATGCCACTTTCTGCCACAGGACGTGCAAATCTTCAGCTTTCTTCAACATAAGAAATACATTTTTAATTTATTAGATATTGAACGAATACCAGTTATCTTCATTAAAATAACCGACTATAGCACCGTGACCAAAGCCGCTTAAATCATGATAACCTATCACTGTGTAGCAATAACCAATCTCACAATTGCCAGACAATTATTACATTATATGGGCTCTGTCTACCACATGGAGCCATTTATTGGTAGCACACCTCCTTTATTTGCACTTTAATGCCACTTTCTGCCACAGGACGTGCAAATCTTCAGCTTTCTTCAACATAAGAAATATATTTTTAATTTATTAGATATTGAACGAATACCAGTTATCTTCATTAAAATAACCGACTATAGCACCGTGACCAAAGCCGCTTAAATCATGATAACCTATCACTGTGTAGCAATAACCAATCTCACAATTGCCAGACAATTATTACATTATATGGGCTCTGTCTACCACATGGAGCCATTTATTGGTAGCACACCTCCTTTATTTGCACGTGCATGCCACTTTCTGCCACAGGACGTGCAAATCTTCAGCTTTCTTCAACATAAGAAATACATTTTTAATTTATTAGATATCGAACGAATACCAGTTATCTTCATTAAAATAACCGACTATAGCACCGTGACCAAAGCCGCTTAAATCATGATAACCTATCACTGTGTAGCAATAACCAATCTCACAATTGCCAGACAATTATTACATTATATGGGCTCTGTCTACCACATGGAGCCATTTATTGGTAGCACACCTCCATTATTTGCACGTGCATGCCACTTTCTGCCATAGGACGTGCAAATCTTCAGCTTTCTTCAACATAAGAAATACATTTTTAATTTATTAGATATCGAACGAATACCAGTTATCTTCATTAAAATAACCGACTATAGCACCGTGACCAAAGCCGCTTAAATCATGATAACCTATCACTGTGTAGCAATAACCAATCTCACAATTGCCAGACAATTATTACATTATATGGGCTCTGTCTACCACATGGAGCCATTTATTGGTAGCACACCTCCTTTATTTGCACTTTAATGCCACTTTCTGCCACAGGACGTGCAAATCTTCAGCTTTCTTCAACATAAGAAATACATTTTTAATTTATTAGATATCGAACGAATACCAGTTATCTTCATTAAAATAACCGACTATAGCACCGTGACCAAAGCCGCTTAAATCATGATAACCTATCACTGTGTAGCAATAACCAATCTCACAATTGCCAGACAATTATTACATTATATGGGCTCTGTCTACCACATGGAGCCATTTATTGGTAGCACACCTCCTTTATTTGCACTTTAATGCCACTTTCTGCCACAGGACGTGCAAATCTTCAGCTTTCTTCAACATAAGAAATACATTTTTAATTTATTAGATATCGAACGAATACCAGTTATCTTCATTAAAATAACCGACTATAGCACCGTGACCAAAGCCGCTTAAATCATGATAACCTATCACTGTGTAGCAATAACCAATCTCACAATTGCCAGACAATTATTACATTATATGGGCTCTGTCTACCACATGGAGCCATTTATTGGTAGCACACCTCCTTTATTTGCACTTTAATGCCACTTTCTGCCACAGGACGTGCAAATCTTCAGCTTTCTTCAACATAAGAAATACATTTTTAATTTATTAGATATCGAACGAATACCAGTTATCTTCATTAAAATAACCGACTATAGCACCGTGACCAAAGCCGCTTAAATCATGATAACCTATCACTGTGTAGCAATAACCAATCTCACAATTGCCAGACAATTATTACATTATATGGGCTCTGTCTACCACATGGAGCCATTTATTGGTAGCACACCTCCTTTATTTGCACTTTAATGCCACTTTCTGCCATAGGACGTGCAAATCTTCAGCTTTCTTCAACATAAGAAATACATTTTTAATTTATTAGATATCGAACGAATACCAGTTATCTTCATTAAAATAACCGACTATAGCACCGTGACCAAAGCCGCTTAAATCATGATAACCTATCACTGTGTAGCAATAACCAATCTCACAATTGCCAGACAATTATTACATTATATGGGCTCTGTCTACCACATGGAGCCATTTATTGGTAGCACACCTCCATTATTTGCACGTGCATGCCACTTTCTGCCATAGGACGTGCAAATCTTCAGCTTTCTTCAACATAAGAAATACATTTTTAATTTATTGGATATCGAACGAATACCAGTTATCTTCATTAAAATAACCGACTATAGCACCGTGACCAAAGCCGCTTAAATCATGATAACCTATCACTGTGTAGCAATAACCAATCTCACAATTGCCAGACAATTATTACATTATATGGGCTCTGTCTACCACATGGAGCCATTTATTGGTAGCACACCTCCTTTATTTGCACTTTAATGCCACTTTCTGCCACAGGACGTGCAAATCTTCAGCTTTCTTCAACATAAGAAATACATTTTTAATTTATTAGATATCGAACGAATACCAGTTATCTTCATTAAAATAACCGACTATAGCACCGTGACCAAAGCCGCTTAAATCATGATAACCTATCACTGTGTAGCAATAACCAATCTCACAATTGCCAGACAATTATTACATTATATGGGCTCTGTCTACCACATGGAGCCATTTATTGGTAGCACACCTCCTTTATTTGCACTTTAATGCCACTTTCTGCCACAGGACGTGCAAATCTTCAGCTTTCTTCAACATAAGAAATACATTTTTAATTTATTAGATATCGAACGAATACCAGTTATCTTCATTAAAATAACCGACTATAGCACCGTGACCAAAGCCGCTTAAATCATGATAACCTATCACTGTGTAGCAATAACCAATCTCACAATTGCCAGACAATTATTACATTATATGGGCTCTGTCTACCACATGGAGCCATTTATTGGTAGCACACCTCCTTTATTTGCACTTTAATGCCACTTTCTGCCATAGGACGTGCAAATCTTCAGCTTTCTTCAACATAAGAAATACATTTTTAATTTATTAGATATCGAACGAATACCAGTTATCTTCATTAAAATAACCGACTATAGCACCGTGACCAAAGCCGCTTAAATCATGATAACCTATCACTGTGTAGCAATAACCAATCTCACAATTGCCAGACAATTATTACATTATATGGGCTCTGTCTACCACATGGAGCCATTTATTGGTAGCACACCTCCATTATTTGCACGTGCATGCCACTTTCTGCCATAGGACGTGCAAATCTTCAGCTTTCTTCAACATAAGAAATACATTTTTAATTTATTAGATATCGAACGAATACCAGTTATCTTCATTAAAATAACCGACTATAGCACCGTGACCAAAGCCGCTTAAATCATGATAACCTATCACTGTGTAGCAATAACCAATCTCACAATTGCCAGACAATTATTACATTATATGGGCTCTGTCTACCACATGGAGCCATTTATTGGTAGCACACCTCCTTTATTTGCACTTTAATGCCACTTTCTGCCACAGGACGTGCAAATCTTCAGCTTTCTTCAACATAAGAAATACATTTTTAATTTATTAGATATCGAACGAATACCAGTTATCTTCATTAAAATAACCGACTATAGCACCGTGACCAAAGCCGCTTAAATCATGATAACCTATCACTGTGTAGCAATAACCAATCTCACAATTGCCAGACAATTATTACATTATATGAGCTCTGTCTACCACATGGAGCCATTTATTGGTAGCACACCTCCTTTATTTGCACTTTAATGCCACTTTCTGCCATAGGACGTGCAAATCTTCAGCTTTCTTCAACATAAGAAATACATTTTTAATTTATTAGATATCGAACGAATACCAGTTATCTTCATTAAAATAACCGACTATAGCACCGTGAACAAAGCCGCTTAAATCATGATAACCTATCACTGTGTAGCAATAACCAATCTCACAATTGCCAGACAATTATTACATTATATGGGCTCTGTCTACCACATGGAGCCATTTATTGGTAGCACACCTCCATTATTTGCACGTGCATGCCACTTTCTGCCATAGGACGTGCAAATCTTCAGCTTTCTTCAACATAAGAAATACATTTTTAATTTATTGGATATCGAACGAATACCAGTTATCTTCATTAAAATAACCGACTATAGCACCGTGAACAAAGCCGCTTAAATCATGATAACCTATCACTGTGTAGCAATAACCAATCTCACAATTGCCAGACAATTATTACATTATATGGGCTCTGTCTACCACATGGAGCCATTTATTGGTAGCACACCTCCTTTATTTGCACTTTAATGCCACTTTCTGCCACAGGACGTGCAAATCTTCAGCTTTCTTCAACATAAGAAATACATTTTTAATTTATTAGATATCGAACGAATACCAGTTATCTTCATTAAAATAACCGACTATAGCACCGTGACCAAAGCCGCTTAAATCATGATAACCTATCACTGTGTAGCAATAACCAATCTCACAATTGCCAGACAATTATTACATTATATGGGCTCTGTCTACCACATGGAGCCATTTATTGGTAGCACACCTCCTTTATTTGCACTTTAATGCCACTTTCTGCCACAGGACGTGCGAATCTTCAGCTTTCTTCAACATAAGAAATACATTTTTAATTTATTAGATATTGAACGAATACCAGTTATCTTCATTAAAATAACCGACTATAGCACCGTGACCAAAGCCGCTTAAATCATGATAACCTATCACTGTGTAGCAATAACCAATCTCACAATTGCCAGACAATTATTACATTATATGGGCTCTGTCTACCACATGGAGCCATTTATTGGTAGCACACCTCCTTTATTTGCACTTTAATGCCACTTTCTGCCACAGGACGTGCGAATCTTCAGCTTTCTTCAACATAAGAAATACATTTTTAATTTATTGGATATCGAACGAATACCAGTTATCTTCATTAAAATAACCGACTATAGCACCGTGAACAAAGCCGCTTAAATCATGATAACCTATCACTGTGTAGCAATAACCAATCTCACAATTGCCAGACAATTATTACATTATATGGGCTCTGTCTACCACATGGAGCCATTTATTGGTAGCACACCTCCTTTATTTGCACTTTAATGCCACTTTCTGCCACAGGACGTGCGAATCTTCAGCTTTCTTCAACATAAGAAATACATTTTTAATTTATTGGATATCGAACGAATACCAGTTATCTTCATTAAAATAACCGACTATAGCACCGTGAACAAAGCCGCTTAAATCATGATAACCTATCACTGTGTAGCAATAACCAATCTCACAATTGCCAGACAATTATTACATTATATGGGCTCTGTCTACCACATGGAGCCATTTATTGGTAGCACACCTCCTTTATTTGCACTTTAATGCCACTTTCTGCCACAGGACGTGCAAATCTTCAGCTTTCTTCAACATAAGAAATACATTTTTAATTTATTAGATATTGAACGAATACCAGTTATCTTCATTAAAATAACCGACTATAGCACCGTGACCAAAGCCGCTTAAATCATGATAACCTATCACTGTGTAGCAATAACCAATCTCACAATTGCCAGACAATTATTACATTATATGGGCTCTGTCTACCACATGGAGCCATTTATTGGTAGCACACCTCCTTTATTTGCACTTTAATGCCACTTTCTGCCACAGGACGTGCGAATCTTCAGCTTTCTTCAACATAAGAAATACATTTTTAATTTATTGGATATCGAACGAATACCAGTTATCTTCATTAAAATAACCGACTATAGCACCGTGAACAAAGCCGCTTAAATCATGATAACCTATCACTGTGTAGCAATAACCAATCTCACAATTGCCAGACAATTATTACATTATATGGGCTCTGTCTACCACATGGAGCCATTTATTGGTAGCACACCTCCTTTATTTGTACTTTAATGCCACTTTCTGCCACAGGACGTGCAAATCTTCAGCTTTCTTCAACATAAGAAATACATTTTTAATTTATTAGATATCGAACGAATACCAGTTATCTTCATTAAAATAACCGACTATAGCACCGTGACCAAAGCCACTTAAATCATGATAACCTATCACTGTGTAGCAATAACCAATCTCACAATTGCCATGACAATCATTACATTATATAGGCTCTGTCTACCACATGGAGCCATTTATTGGTAGCACACCTCCATTATTTGCACGTGCAATGCCACTTTCTGCCACAGGACGTGCGAATCTTCAGCTTTCTTCAACATAAGAAATACATTTTTAATTTATTAGATATCAAACGAATACCTGTTATCTTCATTAAAATAACCGACTATAGCACCGTGACCAAAGCCGTTAAATCATGATAACCTATCACTGTGTAGCAATAACCAATCTCACAATTGCATGACAATTATTACATTATATAGGCTCTGTCTACCACATGGAGCCATTTATTGGTAGCATACCTCCTTTATTTGCACTTTAATGCCACTTTATGCCACAGGACGTGCAAATCTTCAGCTTTCTTCAAGATAAGAAATACATTTTTAATTTATTAGATATCAAACAAGTACCTGTTATCTTCATTAAAATAACCGACTATAGCACCGTGCCCAAAGCCACTTAGAAAAATCTTGATATTTTTGCTTTCAAGCTAATTTAACATATTGTTAATATTTGCATTTTTATAAATGAGCAAAATTTTTTGACAGGAATTTCTTTGCTTCTGTATATTTTATTAGATACTAAATAATCAGTTTGTTAAGTTAATACAAAAAACCCCATCAAAATCTTATCTCAGCTTGTTCAGATGTATTGAATAATTATTTAACATTCTTGTTAAATCTTTTTAATTATACCTTAGCCCAGTTTTGAAAATATTTAACTGTTAAAACCTTTCAAAAATTTAAGATGGAAAAAAGAGTAGAATTCAAAAAAACTTAAAATAATCATCATAATGGAAAATAGCTTTAAAGTAGTTTCAGTAATTGTATGATTAAAATATACATACAAAAATATTTTATTTTATTTAATACTTATAACAAAACAAATAATTAATTTTAAAGTAAAAAAACATAGAAAGTATATAAATAACTAATTAATATCAACATTAAATTTTGTTAACAATATATATTTTATTTATTTTTTTAAATGCTAGTTCAAAATTTTATGGAGATAAAAAAATCAATCGGAGTTTAGAAAATTAAAAAAAACTGCATCATAATAGAAAAAAAAATTAATGTCAGCAAAAATAATCAAAATTCATACAGAGTCAAAACTTCATATTTACTCATCTTATTTAATACAAATTATGGACATGACGGCATTGAAATAAAAAATATATTATTTTAGATCGTAAGAAAATTCGATTAAAAAACCTTCTTCACATCCATGCATTAAAATGTATTAACCATTCTTAAGCTTTTTATGACAATTTTTAAAATTATAGAAAAACTTTTGACGAAAAAAAAACTAGTTAAAATTCAAAAAAGTTTAAAAATCATTATGAAAAACAGATTTAAAATAGGTACTTTTCTTCTATTTGTATACGGTGTCAAATTACGGGGACAAAATTCTTACTGTCACTCTGATTTTGTTGTTGTTGTTGTTGTTTCCTATGACACTTGGACAAGCCAAGCCCGCTTTTGCCTTTGGCAGTGCGAATTAAGTCAACAGGGAGCGTCTTTCGTTTGGATCAGAACACCACGAAGGTGAAAGTACGACTTTGCTCTTTTTAAGGTGCCTCGTCATTTTGAACCATGGTAAGGTGACGAAGCCACACCTGAGCTGGCACCCTCCTCTTCACATCCACGCCACACCAGCGGAAGGACTTTGGACGTCACAGATTAACATGGACACGTCCCCAACAGACGGAGTTTCAGCAACCCGGTGAACGAGGGTACACCGTGGTCACCCTCCCAACCCCTGCCCTCGGCAAATGATGCTTCACTTTGCTGACCTTACGTGTAGCGGCGTGAATCTACTGAGCCACTGGAGCTCTCTGATTTTTTTGATCATGAAATAATCAATTAATTAATTTTTACTTAAGTCAATGTGTAACACAACTCATTGGACAATTTTTTCAAAAAAAGGAAAATTGCCATTAAAAAATTGCTGTAAGTTAAAACTTATTATTATAAAGCTTGTTTTGAATTTTTTTTAAATTAGTAAAAATGCTTTCCCAATCTTTACATGCATTTTGCAAATTAAAATTTAATATCTTCTTAAGTTTTTTTCTCTTAAATATTTGAATAGTCAAAAATATTAGCAAAAAAATTGTGATAATTATCACAGAACTTTTTTCAAATTGTTTTTGCTTCGACACGCGTACGAGGAAATTTCACAATGAATTCCGTTTGTGCTGGCTTCACTTCCGCTGGCATGGGGGGGGAGTTGGCGACCATTATTGCCCCGACTTTAATGAGCGTCCTCGCCATTGGAGTGTCGATACGGGCCTCACCCTTATTTAACATTCGTTCTCTGTGTTTACATCATTTCCTGGTTTTCCCACGCGACGTGCCCTTTTTTTTTACCAAGTTTCTTGGAAGCTGGGCTCTCTCTCTCTCTCCCAAAGGCAGGCCTTCTCCTTAATGGAACGGAGGGTGGTCGGACAATTTCCTCCAGAAGAATGGAGCTGTTTGCTTTTGCTTCGATGCTCCAATAAACGCTGTGAGAATTTCACCGATCAATGGGGGTCAACCTTTTAGATTAATTGGAAAAGTTTTGTTGAAATAATGGGGTTGGGCTATGTTCTTAATCGGTCATTTAAAATTTCTCATTGCTTCAAAAGTTTTCTAACACTTAACGCTGTCAGCTGGAGCTTAGAAATCAATTAAGGCTCGTGTTGTTGTTTTTTTTTATATTGCAATTCAAGTTAATAGTTACGAGAGGCACAGATTTCTTAAATGAGTTTTATATCCGAATTAGCGATGGACGATCATATTTTTGCATGTAAAATTGCACCATGGTGTCAATGTCTTCCAAGCGGAATGATCCCTCTGAACCTCTGTACTCTGTGAGCACGCTCAATCACTATCATCTTCAACTTCGTTATCAGAAAAAAATTAATCTAAAAAAGTTAGATTTAAAAATGGTGGTCAGTTTATTTAAATTTCGTTGCATAAAAAAAGAAAAAATTTTTGGAAAAAAGAAAACCTTCACATAGTTGGCTCGCACAAGGAACTGAAGCCTATGATATATTTTTAGAGGCTCATGTTGTTGCCCTGGCAACGCAGTAACAAGAGTATCTGTATTGTGTTCTGCATTCAAGTGCAATTCGGCTACAAATCTTACGACAAGAAATGTACGACAATGTATTTCATTGCGTATAAAGTGCTTTGAAATAGCACATTTTATCAGCAACTTTAAATCATTTTATTTTAATTGATAGTAATTTTTTGAAAGAAGACAAGATAGCTATAAGTGCCGCAAGTGGTTGAAATATAATTTGAGTATTTAAAAAACAATAAACCGCGTAAAAGTTGAATTGGGTGTAGAATTCAACGAGGGTTAGCATAATGACAACGGTCTTCATAGAAAAGTGCCCTGGGTTCGATCCCTGAAGCAGATGAACAGCGAGAGATAAATGTTTTTGCACCGCTTTGCGGAAAGTCTCATGGCTGATTGCTCTTGTAAGGAATTTTACGTCCACCTCATAATTGTCCTCCAAGAGGAATTCCCACAGATCACGTGTCACGAGGGAGGAATCCCGGAAAACTCTCAAGCACCCATCCCGATAGACGGAGTTGCAAGAAGCAGAAACTCAAATCCATCTCACGTTGTTCAATAGTGGTTGGGATCAAATTCAAAACTTTTCACTCTGAAGCGCAGATGACTGTTGAACTACTGTCTTCTGAGTGCACGTCTGTCGCAGTTCTGCTTGAATATTTCCCGGATTTTCTCCGATCAAGCTCGTGGACTAGTTCAGATATAGCATTGAAGGTGAGCGAAAGTTGTTGCTGCTTCACCAGAATGCTTCCCTATACTCAGTCCTGAGTTTGACTCCACCAGTTGGATTAGGGTTTCCGGCTGATGTCTTCGTGATTTTGAAGCAGGGATCCAGCAGAATACCACCAATACTTGACCTGCCACCCCAGAGGTGTCGTTTCACTTGGAGGACATTGCGACCACGACGTATTTATCACAATCCAGCCGCCTTTAGCTTACAAGACGGATCTCCAGTTTATCTGAGATTCGAACTCACTATCTGCCGATAATGAGAAAGAGACCCTAAAAATTGGACCACCGGGGTACTGAGTAAAAGGAAATATCAAGCTCAGGTGTCGACTCGTTACTTTACCCTGTTTCATTACGACGGGATTGGCTATTCTTAGCGACTTACTCGGCAGAAATGGGCAGTCAGAATCTTATGCAAATAAACAAATGAAAATACAATAAACCATGTATTCTTAACCGCTGAAAATGTACATAAATTCATTCCCATTTACAAAAATCAAGAAAATCAACGCACATACTGCATTATAACGTATATCGCAAAAACGCGATATTAAATTAATTTAAAAATGAATGAAATTAATTTAATGAAAATCAAAAATTTTATATTGCATCTTTCATAATAAATATATTTACGGCAAATTATATATCATCTGCAGTTTCGAAAAATTGGATTCTTAATTACATAAATTAGGAACAATTAGCGTTTTTCTGGAATGAAATTACAGTCTAAATTCCCCACTTAGTACTACTATTTATTTTTCTTGCTGCCTTTATCTAAAACTACAACTTTAAATCTTGATACTACTGATGAACTTTTTCCAAATCCATCCATGACATATTATATTATCTGGTTTTTTGCTTGAAATTTGGTTCTTCATAATATTCTTAAATTCCACTACGAACCTAACTACCAGATGATATTTGAAACCAAAAACTATTGAATCGAAAGAAAGAATGCTAAACTTTTCGCTACTAGCTTGGCAGTATAAAGAAATAAGTGATCAAGTCTCCTGATCTGTGTTACAGGGGTGGGAGAATGAAGCGCGCCACCTGGTGTTCAATAAGTATTTGATGGAGGAAGGATAATCTACATATTAGTTATAACACAAACACTTTTTGCAAAATTTCTTCCCTTTGGAATGAAATTTTTGTTCAAAAATAATGCAGTGATTTTAATTTTGTTCCATATAAAAATTCTATAAGAGATGTAAGTTATTCAGTACAGTGAAATAAATTTTCAATTAAAGTTTTTGTCACATGTCAAATATTTTTTTTATCCGGGCACACAAGGGTGACTGAAGCCTATGCCACAACAAAACCAGAAACTGCTACTCATTTATCGTTAAACAGCGAGCACCTGTGAATCAAGTCACGGTGGCGAGTAGCGTTACCCGCGCCATACCACCACAAACCCGTTTATAGGGCAGGCCACATTCATACAACATAACAGGACAGAGAAACACAGAGAGAACAGAGAAGGAAAGAAACATCCATGCCCGAAGCGGGATTCAAACCCGGGACCAACAGCTCAGGAATCAGGAACGCTAACCACTTAGCCAATCGGTCGGCACATGTCAAATATGCTTGGTGATTTTTTTTGTTTGTTAGATGCGTCTGTTGCATAAACTCTATTATATTTGAATCTAATAGGTTACAAGTAGTTGCGGACTGATATTTGTTTCACCATTTTGTCTCCAATGTTGTCAATGACAAACATTTCAGTCAAACAATTTTTTTAAAACTGTCTTCAATGTTGTCAATGACAAACATTTTAGTCGAACAATTTTTTTAAATCTGTCTCCAATGTTGTCAATGACAAACATTTCAGTCGAACAATTTTTTTAAATCTGTCTCCAATGTTGTCAATGACAAACATTTCAGTCGAACAATTTTTTTAAATCTGTCTCCAATGTTGTCAATGACAAACATTTCAGTCGAACAATTTTTTTAAATCTGTCTCCAATGTTGTCAATGACAAACATTTCAGTCGAACAATTTTTTTAAAACTGTCTTCAATGCTGTCAATGACAAATATTTCAATCCAAGCAAATTTCTTAAAGCTGTCTTCAATGCTGTCAATGACAAGCATTTCTGTCAAACAAAAATTTTAAAACTTCTTCAATGCTATCAATGGCAAGCATTTCAGTCAAACTGATTTTTTGAAACTTTGATAAAGTAAAATAGTAATTAAATTTAAGTGGTTATTTTGGCAAAAAAATTGGCAGTTATCAATGATATAAACACCGCTATGTTATATCATCTATCATTTCTTATAGAAAAATTCTGATTGTAAATTTCCTTTGCCTTTATAAGGATTTTATTCTTGGTCAAAATGCTACGGTTTTCATCCATTTGTGGAAAATATCCAGCTTATTGAACGTAGAATTGAAAACAATATAAATATTCAACGGCTTTTTTATTATTAAATGTGCGTAAAAATTAAAAAAAATATTGCTGCCATTTTGCTGGATAAAATTAAATTGTATATATTTACAAAATTCAAACACGAATATTCACAATTATTTAATGGAAGTAATCTACGTTTGGAACTTATCTACATGATAAGTACCAAAAGCAGAAGCGCCGCCTGGTGATGAATTGATTCCATTGCAATTATTGTCACAGATCCTTTACACCGCGTTGAATTAAATTTTTGATTAAATTTTTAACCATAAAGTGGTTGTTTCTTTCGTTCTAGTTGAGGTAATCACTACATTACTTTAGAATAATTCTTATAGGTTTAAAATATCCATGATGTTTCATCTACGTCAGACAATTTTCATTACGACATCATATTAAGATGACGTTCAAATGTAGATGCGGGTAACCCTTGGTTAGGAAAAAAAAATATTGATAAATATAGGCGATAAACTTTTAATTTTTGGTAACAGGAATATTTTAGCGTTTTAACTAGTATAGTTTTATGGCCATTTTGTTATTCACATTTTGGCGACTATCTTGGCGTAAAAAATCAAGGCCTACTCGTAAATAAATTTTTACCCGACGTCGTAAATCTGACTTGTCGACGAATTTGCTGCCCGCCTTCTAATCGCATTCTTCGAGCGGTTGCAAACAATTTGAAATTCACCATCGAATCTGTGAGAATACTGTCAAGTTCATTTTGTTTAGAAAATTATATTAAGTTCAAAGTATTATGTGGAAAACGGAATCAATGGAAAATGAGAAGCCGTTTTCTATTGATTCCGATTTCCATTGACATATTGACAATAACACAGAAGATAAAACAAAGTATAAAAAATGCAAGACGAAACAATTTATAGTTAGTTTTAATCGACAAAGACGATTTAAATTTTTTTAAAAGTTCATTAATTAATAGCATTCTAAATTAATAATTGCAATATTTGTAAATATCCTCTTTTAAATCGTAAGGCTAGTGTTTTGTTTGCTTTATTTTAATGTATTCTAGAGAATTTAATTTTGTTATAAATAAGCAATTTATATTCTATAAAGCTGAAAAAACTTTTATTTAATTTCTATTTTTATATGTTTTGACTAGGTTATTTTATTAAAACTGCTTAAATAGGATGTCAGTAAAAACTAAATCACTTTAATTACCGCAAGTGTAAATTAAACAACATTTTCGTTATTCAATGCAGTGAATTGAATTTTTGAGAAAATTTCTTTCTAATTTAATCAAAAATTTAATTTTATGTATTTTAAAGAGGTGGTTTATTGAAACTAATCAAATATGAAATAATTACCAAATATAAAATATTTTAACTACCGTAGTTGTAATTTAAAAAAAAAAACACCCAGATTATTTAAAGCAGTAAATTCACTTAATGTTCACTTAAATTTCTTGCTATTTTTGTGTACTTTAGAGAAAAAAAATGATTTAATTATCATATATAACTAATAATTATACTGAAGGCTATATTATCAAATTACTTTAACTAATATCATTGTAATAAAAAAAATCCTTTTATAGGTTCTTCAGAAAATTGAATTAAATTTTCAATTAAATTTCTCGCTATTTTTTTGTGTTTTAAAGAATTGAATTTGAAGCTTTATAAAAGAGAATCAGTTCAGATTCTTCAAACCTTTAAATACATTTTTTAATTTATTAAAATAATTTACATGTCATATAAATAATTATTACGGAAGATTAAATTATCAAAGATGGCTTATTATTATATATTTCTATGGATAAAAGTCGAAATGAGTGGGCTGTTGTCCTCCAAATGTACCTGGGACCTCAAGAAGTATCGTCCTATGCCCAAGACGTGGAGGGGGGGCGGCAGGGGTGGCTCGTCCCCCGATCGATGTGAAGTAGCGATTGGTGTAGAGAGAATGCTTATTTTATGAAATCACAGTGACGTCAAACAAGAAAAGGACGTTAGAAGTGAGGTACAACTACTCTAACTGCAATTTTCAAATTATTGTTGCGAAATGTCCCACGTCTGCTAAGAAAAACGACGATTTTTTTTTTTAATCCGTAAAAGTGTATCCTGAACGGGTTTGTGAAAATCTCGGTCACTTTCATTGTCTCTCTCACGAAGATTAACGCATCATTTCTTTTCATAATGTATTATTATCAACAAAATAGAAAACTTTCATTTTATATTTCAGTAACGGATCAACTTTAAATTCCGTTAGCATAATCAAAAACTTTCAACAAATAATCCCGATTTGAAGAAGTAAAACTATTTACTTTAATCTATTGAAAACAATGTTTTGTCCCCCCGAAAAGAGGTCTCACTTACAGAGCATTTAAAAGCAGTTGAGTATGTTCAACGTGGCGTACTGATAGGGCAGTGCTCTTCGAAGCATAAAGTCCTAGGTTTGATCCCAGCCACAGTTGAACAGCGGAAAATGGATGTTGATCTCCCGCCTTTTGCATGCACATCATATGGGGTGGATGATTGCGAGTTTTCTGGTTTTCTCCCTTGCGATACTTAAATAATGCCCACTATCTGTGCAGAGTCTTCCCTGAAGGCAATTTACGAGTGGATGTTAAAGTACCTCACAAACAACCTGTGGCCTGTCCATAAGAATCCAACGAGGCGTGGAACGTTTTAAAATTTCTTTTTGTTGCCAATTTATTCAACACGAACTTCTTTCAAGCATTCTTTATCAACTGCGTATTGAGAGAAGAACAAATAAATACAAAACAATTGGTAAAGATAGAAATATTCTAAAAAGGAAAAAAATAAATAACATTTGATTTTTTTCTCCCCTTTAAAGAATCACTTTGTGGGCATTTAGAAAGAAGGATGGTTCCAATGCCGTTGATATTTTTCCTTGCTTTCAAAGTTTACAAAATTATAAGTTTTTTACCGAGAAAAATAACTGCGCACTTCTTTCTTGAAGCGAAATTAGTTCCGTTAAATTTTTCTATTATTAAATTCGGAGCGTTTGTGTAAAAAATATGCGGGAGGAATGTTGTTGTTGTTGCCAAATCCAGATTGTGTGGCAGGCAATCTCCATAAACCCAAATATATACAAAAAAAATTCTAAAAATAATTGAGGATGCTGAAGGATCTTATTGTTTTTAGACCTTCTGTACATTTTTAAAATCAATTCAAAGCAGTGTGCCGGGGTCATCCTATCAACCTCACAGCAAAGGCACTCAGGGAAGATCTTCAATCCCCGATGAAAAGTGAGTGCTGTGACATGGGCACTCCTGCAGCGCGATAAAGCTTGATATTTTCTTGGCGAAAAACAAAAGTACTCTCCAAAGTACCCTAGGTGAGTGGGAGGAATCCCTCCAAGTCGGTTTATTTCCAGCTTCCTAAGGGAGAAGACCCCGCTATAAAGGAGAGCCCCACGAGGGCTCACCTTCCCCTCAGCAGGTAGTACCTTCTTCTGTCCCGGTCAGGTAGTCGGGCCTTTCATTTCTGTCGATCCCAATATGAGATGAGGTCCATTGAAAATGAATGTAGAATAGAGAAGTAAAAACTAAAAAACAGGAAAAAACCTTGGGAACAACTCCTTTAAAAGTTTAAATACCTTTCTGCTTTATCTTTCTTCTCCCTTTGATTCTTTATACTTCCTCTTGTTATTTATATGCTTTTAAATAATGACAATGCCGCCCAACTTGTCTTGTGGTCAGCGTACCTGACTGCGGGCAAGGAGGTCCTGGGTTCGAATCCTGGTTCGGGCAAGGATGTACTTTTCTCTCTCTATCTATCCTGTCTTTGTCCTTTCCTTGTATGAATGAGGTGTGAATGGTTGCCTACCCTATAAACGGGTTCCTATGGCATGTGTGTACTGAAGAACTCGGACTCCACACCAAAATAGGGTTCAGTTGAAAAAGTGGAGCACCCCATATTGCCAGTCTAGCCGGGACATGACAACAACAACAAATAATGATAATAATGAAAACAAACAAAAATACATAAAAAATATAATAAATTAAAAATTAAATAAAAGTTAAAAGAACATTTTTAATGCTTAAGCAATACATTAGTTTTAAGATTTAAAAGAGATTGCTTACAAATATTCCAATTATTAATTTAGAATTCTATTAATAAATAAAATTTTTAAAAATTTGGATCGTTCTTGCTGATTTAAACTAATTATATAGTGGATGTTTTGTCTTGTCTTTTTCATTCTGATTTTTCTTTTGTTCTATAGTCAGAGTGTCTTTGGCTTGAATCCATGGAAAACGGCTTTTCAAACGGATGCTTTGTCTTTTATATAAGAAATTGTTTTATTAACAAAATGAACTTCGACACTATTCTCAGACATTCGCTGGTGAACTTCGCCTTGTTTGCTGCCGCTCGATAGAATGAGATTTGAAGCAAATTCATCGACAGGCAGCAAATTCGTCGACAAGTTCGATTGTACAACGCAGTCTCAATACAATGTGACGCGCAGATAAAACTGTTATCAGACGTCATAAATATTTTAAACCAATGAAAATTGTAATAAAGTGACGTAAACATGATCTCAACTGCAAAGAAAGAAATAATCACTTTATAATTTAAAAAAAATTATATATTCATATATTTTTTTACACATACCTTATTTTACACACTTAAACTGAAATATAGAAATAATTATTTCCTTCTGTTATATATATTGCTCATCTTTCTTACCGTTAGTGTAAGCAAAAATAAATATCAATGAACCGAAAGGTATTATAAATTCTCACGGTGTAGTTAGGATTTTTCCTCCATTAAGTAGAAAATGGTTCCTAGAATAGTACTAAAATAATACTGAATAATAGAAAATTTTTATAAATACACAAATTTTAATTTTTGTACTTGTAGTGTTTCTATAGTTCTCTAAGTGTCTTCTTTCACGCATTAAAAGGTCACGTATTCTTAGAATTAGGTTTATATTAAATGTCGGCAAGACTAGTGATTCGTTTTTGACAAAATTTTCAGATTATTTTAAATTCAATAACTCTACAAATAGAATTATAGCGGAAGATATCAAATATCTATATTTCTCTCTTTCTCTCTCTCTCTCTCTCTGTATATATATATATATGTATATATATATATATATATATATATATATATATATATATATATATATATATATATATATATATATATATATATATATATATATATATATATATATATATATATATATATATATATATATATATATATATATATATATATATATATATATATATATATATATATATATATATATATATATATATATATATATATATATATATATATATATATATATGTATATATATATATATATATATATATATATATATATATATATATATATATATATATATATATATATATATATATATATATTGTAAATACATGATTAAAAATATAATAATAAATAGGAATAACAAAGCTTTCAGGAACATATGTTTATTTATATAATTAAAGTTTCACATCACAGCATATAACAATAACGGCACATTACATACAATTTCAAAAACAGCCACAGAGAAGAACAACGTACGAACGACTTCATAATTTTAAGAGTTTTATCTGGGAAATTCACTAGTTGTGACTAGCGCCATATATCCACTTAAACAAGGAAGGTAAGAAGCTAGCTGTACTAATTATAACCACTACAATATATATATATATATATATATATATATAAGGGTACATTTTTCAATTAAATCGTATGTATTAACATAAAAATTTTATTTTAAAGTCAATCAAAACGTATATATATATGGGTTTTGATTGACTTTATATAAAAATTTTATGTTAATACATACGATTTAATTTAAAAATGAACCTTTTGCAAACTTTGTTGCAATATAATTTTTTTTCAAAGTGCAATCTCATTAAATGATTCATTTTAATTGCATAACTGACCAAAATTTTATTTCGAATTTTTATCTACAAATTCTTTGAATAAAATCATTTTTTCCTTACAGGTTTGAAGCTGTATTCTCATGCTGTGTTAGTGTATAAAAAAGTATTTCTTCTAATATTCATTTATATTGCTGAAGATTTATCAGCCCTCAATTAAATTATTTGCATTTTCATTAAAATAATTTTAAGCAGAAGAAAAAGGATATGTCCCATTAAGGACATTTCAATACTCTCTTTGTGTATTCCGGTAAACACCATAAAAATCGATAAAAAAAAACCACCTAAGCAGACGACTGGCATTTTGTTCATTCTCGTGTATAATCCTCCCCGTCAAATTATTTTTTAATCTGTCAACTTCACCTATTGGCTGCTATAAAAAATATATGTTGATATGATGTTCGTGCACAGATTATTTTATAACGTCATATTAACAGTATTAAATCAAGTAGGCGACAGTCCCAATGTTTTTCTAAAAATAGAACCCATTGTTAATTTACGTAGTTATTAAATACACAGCTAAAAATAGTTTTCTATATATGATAAGAGCAGTGTTTTCTACCATGTTTAAAAGATTTTTCGTTTCTCATTCAACCGATATTTATTTTTACATTTTTAAGCTCTTAAAACATATTTTTAGTGAAATAAAAATCAGCACATAAATGTTGATAATGTACGGTAATTTTTTATTATAATAAAAAAATTAATAATAAAATGTATTTATATTTGATCATTTACCAAGACATATCATTTGTAAATCTACTAAACACCTAAAGATTCATAGTTAGGTATTAATTTCAAAAATCATTATAAAAATTAAAATAATCAACTTATCTAAATTACATTTAGAGTTACAATAATAAAATTTATTTTATCAAGAAATTTTATTGCATTTAAAATTTACATTCAAAATTTATTACAAGGAAGCAAACAAGCATGAAGTGTACTGATTTACCATTAGAAATATACTAAGAATATTAAAAGAATACTTTAAAAATACAATCATATCCTCGCCGGATATGTGTAAACATTGTGCAATCCAATTTGGTTTTTCAACTAATTTATTCCATGCATCTTAAGGTTAAAATGATAAACTTAAATAGTGTTACGAACAATGTAATTAATGTAAATATTTAAATGTCTTGAGTATTTATGTGTAATTACTTGCTTAATTTACGAAATTACTGTCTAAATAACGCTTATTCTACGAAAATAATGATTTAAAAAGCTGATAAAGAAGTGTGTAAAATCTAAAGTAACTTGGCGGCATTTTGGCTACTTAGCGACATTTGCCAGATTTTTTGGCCATAAAAATTTAAAATTTTTAAAGTTTCCAGTCTATAGGACGAGTAACAACTGAATTATTACAGACATACTACAGGAAAGTTTTGGAAATTTTTCCGGATGTATATCGATAAGATGTACACTGCCTGACATTGAAAATGCAACACCAAGAATACTATGCAAATTTCAGGGCTTACGCACCTTATTGAGTTACACGTTTGTTGTGAAATGCGCAGATCTCCATCGCACGTAGGTTAAGATCGCAGCTCTCCAGTGCACGTAGGATAAGATATAAGGTGAGGAACCAACAGAGTGGACAATATTCACGCCGTTATTCCTGCTCAGAAAATAATAGTTGAAAGTTTGTTCTTTTCGCAAGGAAAGCTTCTAATTGCAGAGAATGCAGGCCATCGTCAGTTCCAACACACAGTCGAGTTTATGAGGAGTATGGTGATTGGACTGAGTAGGGCAGGTTGGTCCTTACAGCAAATCGTAGCTGACAGACACTAGGACGTGTCCACAGTGCATCGGCTGTAGCGAAGATGGTTGGAACAAGAAACTGTGGAACGTTTGCGAATTGCCGATGCAGCCAGAGTGACATCAGCACGCGTGGATCAACACATTCGATGGGAGGCCGGGACGACCCCGCAAATCACGTCTACTGGAATTCTACAGCATGTGCAAAACACACTGAATGCTCCCATATCGAGCAGAACTATTTGCCGTCGATTGGTTGCTAGTGGCCAGCGTTCACGGCGTCCGTTAAGAAGACTGCCATTGACCCCACAACATAGATGCCAACGTTTGGAATGGTGACGGATTAGAGCGATGTGGACGACGGAGGGCAAAGGATCGTCTTCTCAAATGAGTCATGCTTCTGTTTCTTCAGCAATAGTCACCGCGTACGAGTGTGGTTTCGACGCTGAGACAGATCCAATTCTGCAGTAATTGTGGAACTTCCCACCGTGCGACAAAGTGGCATCATTGCGTACGATTCCAAGTCACCTTTAGCTCGCATTCACGGAACTATGATAGTTCAACGTTACGTGGATGATGTGTTGCTTCCGGTGACACTCCCCTACCTTTGTGAGGAACACAATGTCCTTTATCAGCAGGATAACACCCAACCACACATGGTTCGCATCAGCCAACATGCCCTGCAAGATGTACAGCTGCTTCCCTGTCTACCGTGCTCTTCAGATCTCTCACCAACCGAACACGTTTGAGATATAATTGGATGCCATTTGCAGACCCTGCCACCATCTCCTTCAGAAGACACACTTTGACAAAGGATGGACAAAGAATGGAGATCCATACCTTAGAACGCCATCGATACTTTCATTGATCCTGTGCCAAGCCATGTTGCTTGTATCGCCGTCAACAGTGATCCAGCAACCCAATAACCAGACTCTGCTATCGCTCTGCATTAAGAATATCATTTGGAAATAAAGATCACTTAATGTTCGTTGTTGCCTCTCTGTTTACCGAGTTTCGCCTCTTTCAGGCAACTCCTTTTTGCTTTTGCATTTTCAAAGTCCGACATTGTAAATGTCGTCTTCAGACAAGTGCTCAGTTGAAAATGAAGCAAGAAGTAAGACGCCTCAATCACCAGAACAAAAACTGTTCTCATTTAGAAGAAAACTAATCTTCTTTATTTCTGGATTATCAGATTTTCGTTGCCACTTAAAGAAAACATTACATTATTGTTTTCTATTATTACAAATATTTCTTGTGACAAGACCTCAAATAAATTCAAATGAATTTAAATGAGAGTTAGTTGGTATTTTAAAAATATTGGCTTTATATTTCTCAAGCCACACTTTTCTTGGAACTTAGAAGAGTGGCTCTAAAATTGTGAAGTTTTTGCCTCGTAGAAAATTCACGTATGCTAACAACTTTCTTTTCCAATACAGAAGTTATTCGGATATTTTTTATTTTTTGTTAATTTTGATGAAGTAAACAGAAAACAAATACATTCATATATTGTCTTTTAAAAGTTTCATTTAATGTCCATCGTTTAACTCTTTAACTGCATTCGTACATCGGTATAATTAAAACCCAAATCAATTTTTCCCCAACTGTTACAGTTCTTCAATATTTTCAATTTCTTTGAATATTCAAGAAATGAGAATGTTTCCATTAATCTGAAAATTTTTTTGATTACCTACAAATATCCATGCTAATAAACCCAAATAAATTTTAATTACTAAATGTATTCAATATTTTCAGTTTCTGTGAATTTTTCAAAGGTGAATAATTTTCCGAATCTTGACATTTTAACAATATCCGTATATTGATATTATCAAAAACCAGATTAATTTTTTTTCAATTATTACAATACATGAATAATTTTCAGAAAGGGAATAATTTATTTCTTGACAGTTTCAAAAACTGTCAAGAAATAAATTAATCTTAGAATTTTATAATTACATATATGCATCTTTATTATTAATCTGTTAACAATTTAAGCTCTTTTTTAATTCCTTTAAATGACTGTGTAGTGCTTTAAATTTTTATGTTGAACTAAAAAAGTCAAAAGAAAAGAAATCCTATTTTTAAAACTGTTTTTCTTTTATTTGACGTCGATGGGAAACGGTTACATAATCCTGTTGCAGTATGTAAAAACATAGAGGAAAAATTCATCAAATTTTAAAGGTGTTATAAAAATTTATAGAAAATTTTTTTTTCGTCATAATAGAATATTCAAGTTTTACTGGAGGGATAAAAGTTTTGCATCTTTCACATCTTCTCAGATTAATACTTCCAAAACATAATACTTAAAATATAAAATCCTTTGACAAGTCTGCATAAAAAATTGAAAACTGAATTTTATTTTCTCCAAAGTAAAATGCATTTTTTTCCACCTTATATTTTATTTTTGATATCTTTTTTTAATTATTCTTTAATTATGCATAAAATTAGGAGTTAATTTTTACATAAAACATTAGCTCTCTCTTATGACAGAATTCTGTTGTTGAATATTGCCAGTTACTCTAGGATTTCCACCTTTCTGCTCAATAAGGGGCTGCTCTATATGGCATTTTATATAGTGGGACACCACAGTACGTGTGCTTTCGTACTCCCGAAAGTGGCTCCTTGTATTTTAGAAGCAGGTACCTAGCAGAAGGCTCACAGAGGTATCATTTCACATGGAAGACATTGCGATCAAAATGTGCCCCAGAATGCCATTAGCGAATATGACGGATTTTCGGTTAGGTCAAGATTTCACTACCTTCCGAAAACGAGAACAAAACCTAATCAACCAGACAACCGGGGCCCCTTTTATTAATATATTTTAATTTGAAATATTTTATTAGGTATTTTAAGGAATGAATTTTTTATAGCATATTTAATGCATATTTTATGGGAAAATATTTAATCAATCGTTTTATGGAGGGTTATAAAATTTTAACTGATAATGAAATATTTAATCAAATTTTTGATGAAGAATTTAAGTGATTTTATTGATAAAAATGCAGCACAGACAATCATTTTATGAATCTCTAAATACGGTTTTATAAATAAATGACTGATCCCTAACAAAGTCAAATGGGTACCATAATATTTTTAATTCCCATTTATAAGATATGATTTTGAAGCGCCAATTTAATGAACTCATTTTCTTGCCTCTTACGTTTCCTTTTACCTATCTTATAACGTGTTCTTTTTTCCATTTTAGTGTTGAGAAATATGGATCAATGCCTTCATTGGAGAATCAAAACCCCTTTGAATTTTGAATAATTAACTGCACTGATTTTTTAAGCGCATTTTTTTTTAAAACTTCTCCAGCCTAATCTGATTCCTGCCTTACAAACCATGGATGGCAACAGAATATGGCCAAAAAATTCAAATGTGTCAATATCGCAAGGCAATTTTTCAAGGAGTGATCATGGATTGGAGTCGCCTTGTCAAAAAAATGTTACAGAAGTATTGTACTTTCCAACACATGCTTCAAGTACAAATATCACAAGGCAATTTTTCAAGGAGTGATCATGGATTGGAGTCGCCTTGTCATATCAATGCTACAGAAGTATTGTATTTTCCAACACATGCTTCAAGTACAAATATCGCAAGACAATTTTTCAAGCAGTGATCATGGATTGAAATCGCTGTTCAAATCAATATTACAGCAGTATTGTACTTCCCAATACTTTCCAATTCAGGTGCAAATATCGCTAGGCACTTTTTTAAGGAGTGATCATGGATTAGAATCACCTTATCAAATCAATATTAAAGAAGTATTGTACTTCCCAATACTTTCCACATCAGGTGCAAATATCGCTAGGCACTTTTTTAAGGAGTGATCATGGATTAGAATCACCTTATCAAATCAATATTACAGCAGTATTGTACTTCCCAATACTTTCCAAATCAGGTGCAAATATCGCTAGGCACTTTTTTAAGGAGTGATCATGGATTAGAATCACCTTATCAAATCAATATTACAGAAGTATTGTACTTCCCAATACTTTCCAATTCAGGTGCAAATATCGCTAGGCACTTTTTTAAGGAGTGATCATGGATTAGAATTTTTCAAGGAGTGATCATGGATTGGAGTCGCCTTGTCAAATCAATATTACAGAAGTATTGTACTTCCCAATACATGATTCAGGTGCAAATATCGTTAGGCACTTTTTCAAGTAGGGATCATGGATTAGAGTCGCCTTATCAAGTTAATGTTACAGGAGTATTGCCCTTCCCAACACATGCTTCAAGTGCAAATATTTCAATGCAATTTTTCAAGGAGTGATCATGGATTGGAGTCGCCTTATCAAGTCAATGTTACAGAAGTATTGTACTTTCCAACACATGCTTCAAGTACAAATATCGCAAGACAATTTTTCAAGCAGTGATCATGGATTGAAATCGCTTTTCAAATCAATATTAAAGAAGTATAGTACTTCCCAATACTTTCCAAATCAGGTGCAAATATCGCTAGGCACTTTTTTAAGGAGTGATCATGGATTAGAATCACCTTATCAAATCAATATTACAGCAGTATTGTACTTCCCAATACTTTCCAAATCAGGTGCAAATATCGCTAGGCACTTTTTTAAGGAGTGATCATGGATTAGAATCACCTTATCAAATCAATATTACAGCAGTATTGTACTTCCCAATACTTTCTAATTCAGGTGCAAATATCGCTAGGCACTTTTTTAAGGAGTGATCATGGATTAGAATCACCTTATCAAATCAATATTACAGAAGTATTGTACTTCCCAATACTTTCCAATTCAGGTGCAAATATCGCTAGGCACTTTTTTAAGGAGTGATCATGGATTAGAATCACCTTATCAATGTTACAGAAGTAGTGTTATGTGTAGCAGAAGTAGTGTAGTAGTGCAAGTCAATGTTACAGAAGGATATTCCTACTCAACACATGCTTCAAGTGCAAATATCACAAGGCAATTTTTTAAGGAGTAATCATGAATTAGAATCACCTTATCAAATCAATATTACAGAAGTATTGTACTTCCCAATACATGATTCAGGTGCAAATATCGTTAGGCACTTTTTCAAGTAGGGATCATGGATTAGAGTCGCCTTATCAAGTTAATGTTACAGGAGTATTGTCCTTCCCAACACATGCTTCAAGTGCAAATATTTCAATGCAATTTTTCAAGGAGTGATCATGGATTGGAATCGCCTTATCAAATCAATGTTATAGGAACATTGCCCATCCCAATATAATCTTTAAGTCATGCTGTAGAAAAAAGACGTTAAGGTCAATTTGACGTGCTTACTTTAGTACCACCTTAACGGGAGAAAGCTGAGAACTCTTACCAGACAACCTGAAAGAAAATGAGTAACTCATCCATGACATCCGACAAGAAAACCGGCCGCTGCTCGAAATTTCCATTTAGGACTCTTAGAATGTGGATTTAGAAGCAATTTTTAAAGAAGAAGGATCGGATGATTAAATGATTGGCAGTATGATGAATAAGAATAAAACTAAAGGACTTTCAGATATCATACTTGAAGAGAATGGCGTAAATGCTGTGATTGGCTGCATAATAAGAAGATGAATGGCTCGCAAGATTGAATTACTTTAAAAAAAGTATGATGAAATCCTTTGCTTCTATCAAAAAATGGGAAAACTGTATTTCAAGAAATGTTCTTTTGGATCAGAAAGAAACAAGTTCCTGATTTTTCATCAATAAAATGAAATTAAGAACTGTTTAAAAGTATAAATTTGTTTCTGCAAGCATTTCTTTTATACTGTACATACTAAACAACGTTTTTCTAACAACACTGTAATTATAAAGAAAAAACAGTTTAGTAGAGGAAATTAGTTTTAAAATCAAATGTTTATTTTTCTACTTACGAGTTTTATGATTTTATGAACTAATTTAGCGGTCCCTACAAGTTGAAGAAAAAGAGCATTTTCTGCTTTTCATTATTTTATAAATGAAATATCTCAGTAAATAGTTCAATAAAAAATATTTTTAAAACCGATCTGGTTACCCGGAAAATATTTAGTTAAATAATAGAAAATATTTAATTAAATGATTTTATTAAAGCAAAATACTTTTTTAAATCAAATATTTTTGTGATGGAAAAATATTTAATTAAATAATTTTATTCGCAGAAAATATTTAATTAGATTATTTTATTGATAGAAGACTTAATCCCTCATTGCTGTCTAGTATTGATAAGAGCATTTAACTGTTTTCTTACCTAAAAATTTGTTTTTGAATCATAAATATTTAATATTTTGTTTTATCAGTGCAAACTGTGATGAAAAACAATCAATATAAGCATCAGTTACTGGTATTTTTGGAGAAGTTAGTTTACTTTAATTTGGATACGTTTTTCAAATTTGATATATTTTTATAGATATTGTTTTATAGTTAAATTTATGAGATGATGACAAACATAAAAATTGATTTTTTATGATTCCCAATTATTCACAGCATTCATAACAAAAAAATTTTGATTTTTTATTAACTTGTAATATTCAAAACTTTTATTCCTACTCAACTATGCTCTTGATCAATCTGAGAATAAATCTTTAACAAAAGTAAGACACAAATTAAAATGAAACTTTATTTGAAATTAAAAACAAGTTGGCTAAATTAAAATGTAATTCGTTTGTAGTTTTTCGATCCTTTTCAATTATGGAAGCACATGGAAACTGTATTGAAGAAATAATAGTTTGATTTGGCGATAATTTATCAAATATCACCAAATCTCCAAAAATACCACCAAATCGACAAAGTTGTCGCCACATGTCATCATGTTGTTTTAGAAAGCATGAGCACAAAAATGTTTTATTCGAAAATCAAATACCATAGTTGCTTTTCATTTAAAAATGAAAACACGTTTTGTGAAGGAAAATATTAAATAATTATGATAGCAGGTCAAGCTTTGCATGTTTCAATTAGTAAAAAAATAATATATAGAAATTTTGTAAACCAGAAAACTGTATATGTGATGCGACTGTATCTGCTATCTTTAATTACATTTGACACTGTATTGTAAACTGCCTAACAATTTAAATTTGCTGCAAAGTATTTTAAAGCACCATGGGTACGTAAGGACTTTTCATAGCTAGTATGCCATATTCACATAGCACAATGCAGGAAACCCGAAAATATCTCATGATACAACCCTAACAAACGAGCATGCTGGAGAAAGAAAAGCATAATCTATCACCCGTTGTTGAATAGTGGCTGAGATCGAATTCGAGACCTTTTGTTTTGCACAGCAGTGTCCCCCATTAGGTTGGGTGATGCGTCATTCTCGCAATAGAAAGGAATGATCAAAAACAATATGTTTTTGATAAAATTAAATTACATATATCGTTGTTTTCTAGATAAAATCTTGATATCTTAGTCGGTTAGGTCGTTTATTAAGTAATGAGTTGTTCAAATCCTGATCCAACCAAAGATGTATCTTGTTCGCTGGAGTATGTAGTACTTAGAACTAACCCACCAATAATTCCGTCATGTTTGGTGATGGAGTCATGTAAAATAGGACGTAAATCGCAACGTACTTCAAATGAAATGACAAATCTGTGAGTGGGGAGCAAGTTTGGTGGTTTTCTGCTTAGCCTGTGCTTCTAAATTATACAAACTTACGTACTTTCTGAGATACTGTGGTCCACATCTTGAATGCCCGGTACTTCAAAATGCTACGAGTTCTATCTCTTGAAGTGTCAGAAATTTTCAACGTACTAAAAATGGCTGCGTGATGGACAAATGCTCACTTGTACAAGTTCACTTCTGAACCACAAAGTTGTTGTTTCTTCCATTACTGTTGAGATCCTGAGCACGCCATTATATTACGATTTTCATTGGTTTAAAATATCCATGACGTCAGACAACGTTTCATCCACATCATATAGTATTGAAACGGCGTTGTCAATCAGACTTGTTGACCAAGCCATTACAGGCTGACAATAGATAAAAAAAGTAAAATGAGCAAGAAATAACATCCACTTTATAACTATAATTTTTTAAAAAAAATTTCATTAATTAATAGACTTTTCAATTATTAATTGCAATATTTTAATTTTATTTAGAAATTAGCAAGACTAACTGTTATATATGTCATCCGGGATACTGGAAACTAAGTAGCTTTCCAAATCTTGTCCTCCATCAAGGGCAAAATGACACCTCTGAGGATGGTAGATCTCTAACCTTCTGCTTGGTCCTTGTTTCTATATTTGCGATAATTCTTGAATCCCATCCGTCTGCTTCCATCTAACTGGTAGAGCCGTACTCGGGGTTTGAAGCAGGGAAGTATACCGATTCACACACAAATGCCCTCCCTCAGAGGCCCACACAAGCCCCCAGCTATCCATTACGAGGAACACTCTGAAATTTTTGAGATACATCTAGGTTTTTAAAGTTATACTTACAAAATTTTAGGTGTGTTCAAAGTAGTCTCCTCCAGCATCAATGCACTTTTGTAGACGAATTTGCAACAGATTAAATGCCTCAAGCCATTCCTTTCTTCGAATAGATGAAAAAAATGCATTTATAGCCACATCAATCTCTTCTTCTGAATGAAAACGACGTCCACGTAAGTTCTTTTTTAGATTAAAGAATAACCAAAAGTCGCACATCAGGTGAATATGGTGGATGTTCGATCACTTAAATTTGTTCTTGTTTAAGAAACTCAACTGTTAATCCGGCTGTATGTGAAGATGCAATGTCATGGTGAAGCATGAGTCCCCTAACATTCAGCTCTTGTAGAATTTCTGGAAGACATTGAGTGGTATACCAGTTTGCTGTTACTGTCTTCTGTCCTTCCAACTGGATGGCTTTGACCCATCCCGTACTTCTGAAGAAAACGGCATACATCACTTTTTTTAGTGCGCGTTGTTTTTTCACAATTGTACGCGTGGGATCATCTTCAAAGACCCATACTTTGTTTTCTTGACGTGTTGGAACGCCAAAAGACGGTATGTACGTTTCATCCCCTGTTACAATTTTAAAAATGATGCGGTGACCACCATCATTCAGCATATTAAGAGTTTCTTTATTGATTCTGACACGCTCCTCTTTTTGATGCTCAGTTAGATTATGGGGAACCCAACGGCAAACTACTTTTTTCATATGTAATTCTTCATGAATGATTTTGTGCATGGATCCAATGTTAAATTCCTTCTGTATCATTTGATAGGTACAGCGATTATCATCTAGTAACATTTTTCGTATGGCAGACACATTTATCCGGGATGACTGCCGACGGCGGCCTTCCTGTGTGTTCTTCATCCTGAAGAAAATGGCGATCTCTTCTCAATTCTCTAAACCATCTGAATACAGTAGCACGAGCTGGAGATTCATCACGAAATGCTAATTGCAGCCGTTGAACGCATTCTTCTTGATTGAATCCTGCTTTGAAATCGTAGAAAATCATAGCGCGAAAATGTTCTCGCGTCAACTCCATTTTCCCTTCTGTTCAAAATTTATTCCACGCTAAACAAGTTGAAGTAAGTGAGTAAAAAATCGTCTTCTGAGTTAAAATACTTTGTACTTTAAAATTAAACCGTTATTTTTATTTTGTAAATTCTTGTCTGCGCGTATCTCAAAAATTTCAGAGTAACCCTCGTATTATTCCACTCAATAAGCTGAATTCAGATCATCTGTTGAAATCATTACCTCCGCAATGATTCATTGGCACCAATTCACATACGTATTATGGACAAATTTCTGTGTGCCCAGTTAGTTATAATCATCTAAATGCTGCATTGCCCTATTGGAAGCGGCCTGCACTTGTTAGCTTAAGCGCCACTATACGATCTTTGAAACAGAAAATCGAATTAACATACAGCTGAAATCTCTGTTGTAAACTAAAAACGCATCGAATGCGTTATCATCGTATAAAACAGGTCCAAAACAATTTTGTATAATAGGGGAAAATGATGTGCACGAACTATTGATCTATTTTGAATTTAAATTATGTGATTGCGTATCGTTTTAATGCATTTCCAGATGATTCACGATGTCACATTCAATTAAGTGTACAACCCGATCATGCGTACCGATAATTGCTTCCGAGATTTCAATTGATTTCACCACTTCAATCCATTTTTGATAGCATATAACTGATAACCAAAATGACATTGTGTTTGTGGGTGCATTTAATCAGTTATTCAAACAAAAAGTATTATATTCTTATTATAGAGTACAATTCAAAAAGAATTCAAATTCAATAAACCGAAACTCCAATTATTTCAAACAAAAACTTGAATAGAACCAAACTGAGAAAAAAATAGAATGACTTGTAAGACAACAAAAACTTTTTGTAAACAACCAAACTTACACCACATTTGCTCTTCTGATGACCAACGGTTTGTTTTTGCTTGATGAAATCAAATTCTTAATGACACATTCTTGGATACTTATTCTTTCCAAATGTTACGTTTTCCGTGAGCTCCAGTGGCTCAGTAGCTTCACGCCGCTTTCCGTTAACATCAGCAAAGTGAAGCATCATTTTCCACGGGCAGTTGGTTGGGAGGGTGACCATGGTGTACTCTCCTTCACTGGGTTGCTGGAGCTCCGTGGGTTGGTGACGTGTCCACGTTAATCTGTGACGTCCAAAGTCCTTCCGCTGGTGGGGCATGGATGTGGAGAGGAGGGTGCCAGCTCAGGTGTAGCCTCGTCACCTGACCGTGGTTCAAAACGACGAGGCACCGTAAAAAGAGCAAAGTCGTACTTTCACCTTCATGGTGCTCTGGTCCAAACGAAAGACGCTCTCTATTGACTTAATTCGCACTGCCAAAGGCAAAAGCGGGCTTGGCTTGTCCAAGTGTCATAGGAAAACAACAACAAACGTTTTCCGTAAGCCAGATACAATCGGGCCATTCATTTTTAAGCCACTCTAGTTTTAACGATGAGATGGTATTTGCAGTGGATAGGATACAATTTAAGGTAGTCACATTCAATACACTCTTAGAGTTAACGTAGCCAAATGAGGCACCAAAGCCAAGTTTTTCAGCTGCTGCTTTTAAATGTCAGCCTGTGTGTCAAGCGACGTAAATGCTGCCATTTTATGTTGAATGAAGTAGCTGCCTTACAGTCCCAAACTAAGATGCTGTTTTCTCTCTGCTTCACACCAAATGTTATATTTCATGTTTCAAACTCAGTATTTGCTTCCATCTTATAGATCCTATTCAATTTTAACTCATCCTGTTAAGCTCGAAGTTGTTCCGATTTCAATATCTCTAAGAGCGTGATGTTTGCCAAAACTGTTCCATTTGATTTATCTGAAAGCGTGACTTTGTTCCAAAAATGTTCAATATATTTGAGAACGTGAGTTTGGTCCAAAACTTCTCAATTTTGATTTACCCTACAATGTGACTTTGTTTCGAAAATATTTAATTTCGTCTGAGAGCGTTGCTTTGTTCAAAAACTGTTCTATTTCGATATGTCCAAGAGCGAGACCGGGTTCTGAAACTGCTCAGTTTCGATACATTTGCGATGATAACTTTATTTGTTCAATTTCGACGTACCTGAAAGCGTGACTTGTTCCAAACATGCTCATTTTTCAATGTACCTGAGAGCATGACAATGTCGTCCAAAACTATTCAATTTCTTGGTGTCTGAGAGAGTAACTTTGATCCAAAATTGTTCTCAATTTCGATTTACCTGACAGTCCGATTTAGTTTCAAAAATTAACTGTTGATATAACATCTTTATATAGATTTATAACTAAATATTATGACTACATTTATTAAATTAAATGTTATATTATGAAAACCTTACCGAGAAGCATTTGTAAAAGAATATTTTAGAGAAACTTTCTCTTTTAAACATTAGATAACAATTTATTTTCTTTGCTATAAAAATATTTACTAGATTACGAAGGAAAACAACGTTTTAATCGTTATATTTATAGCTTATCAGATCAACCGTGTTAAAAGATGTATTTCGTTTATGTGGGGAAAAATTATCCTCGTTAAAAATCATCGAAGTCATTTATCTGTAATATTTATTATGAGATAATGTAAACTGTCGCAGAAAAGGCATTCATTCATTTAATTTTAAAAGGAGAATATTTATCTGAACTTGCTTATTTAAAAAATTACCTGTGAAATTATTTGACTTACTTCGTTAGTTTTTTCATTAAAAAATTAGTATTTATATCAAAGTGAAAATATCAGCGTGTAGGCTTAAATATTACCAGATATTGATAGCACAGTGAACTTTGTAAAGTACATTTGTATCCAGTAAGATTTCTGAGAAGTAGACAACCCAACAGCTTTTGTAAGGTGTTTTAATACACAAGAATAAATTGCATTTTGGGAGAATTTTTTTATCTGTAGAGGGAGTGAAGTTCTCCCTTCTTCAATTTCGAAAATGGCAATCCGTTTCTGAAGGAATTTTTACTGCGTAAGTCTTGGAGGAAAGAATGAAACATGAAGTTACTGATGCCAATTTTTATTCATTTTCTAAGCATCTCAGAGCAAAGCACATTTGCAATCAAATATGGCTTGTGAAGCCCATAGATATATTCATAACAGACTATGGCGTCTCAAACATTCAAAATACAGAGGGTATTAACACATTTTTAGAACGATTTCGATTAAGAAATTTAAATTAAATGTTTTAGAACAAAAATGTTTTTTAACAGCTTATTATTTGAAATGAGAAATATAGTCTGCTACTTTTAAATTTATTCTTTTATAATGTCGCATGTAAACAAGCTATGGATTGAAGGATATGTTTTTGCGCTTTCCGAAGAGAAATATTCTTATTCCAGGATTCAAAAACGTTGTGAAATGCATGGTATTAAAATTTCTATGTGCAAAATAAGCAACATTATTAATCGGACAGGTAAAAACCGTTAATCATTATTTCTACATGGAAAGTTGACTCTTAACGAATATCCGAAAAAAGTACGTACTGTTTCAAATGTTTCTAAACTGAAATTCCTGGTAAAAAGAGAAAATCCGCCAACACAGAAATCAATTGCAAAGTCTTTAGATACATCTGTAGCAACAATAAATAAAATAATAAATCAAGATTTACAACTTAAAAAGCTAAAAACATAATATTCACCAGCATTTGCCGAGGCATGTGGCTCAACGCAAAACATTTTGTAGAATTCTGTATGAAAACCATTTAGCAGGAGATAAATGGAAATACATTGTGACCTTTGATGAAGCATGGGTTTACCTAAATGAGTGCAACAAAAAAAGGTCTATTTACTATAGAAATCGAGGAGAAAAAAGTGTACAAACCTGGTTCCGTCAATGTAAAGAAAGTTTCAGTAAAGGGTTTATGATAGTCGAAGGTTTCTCCTACAATGGGAAATTAAAAATAAAAAGAGTAGAAAAAATGTTAAATTCAACTCATCATACTATCAGGAGAAGATTTTTACGTCCAATATTTACAGAAGAAATTCCATTTCTTTATCCCAAAGGCTTTCAAAGAGTGAAACTTCATCAAGACAAAGCTACAAGTCATACTTCGAAAACTACCACTGTATTCCTTGAAAATATGAAGACTAATACAATATTTGCATATATATATATTCAACATATTCCTGTGAAGTCCCCTGACGTTCCACCTATGGGCTATTGTGCCTTTGGTCTGTTAAAAAGAGCTCTTTCTAAACGCAAACCCACCCGATAGATGGACTCTGGAAAGTATTGGAAGGGGAATGGAAAGCAAAACTTCTGTAAATTTTACGAAAATCACGATGCAGACTTATAGTCCAGAAAAAAGTCTATCAGATCGAACATTGAAAAGAATAATCTTTAAATTTTAAATATTAATTAAACGGTCCCGAAATCGTTCTAAAAATGTGTTAATACCCTCTGTAATTACATAAAAAGATGTCTTAAGAAGCTCAAACAATTATTTAATCATTCATTTCGAGACTGATGTCTCCAATAACTTATAAAATGGCTTAAGAAGCCTACTAAACGGTTATATAGACAAAAGAGAGTGGCGTCTCTACGAGCATAATAATGTTATGTCTAAGTAGGCTTAGGGAGCCTAAAATAACAGCAACTCTCGTTACAAGGCGAGGTCCTCTCTGTCCTGCACCCCCGCCGGAATTCAACTCCAAATTAAACTTTAAAAAAAAATCCTTTTCCTCTGTGTTACCATTCTTCTCTGTAGTCGTAAAGGGTGGTGGAGTAAAGCAAGTAATGCCCGGATGTTGTTTCAAGGAGCTTCCGATTTTCTCCGAGGGATTTCCATGTCATTAAGAAAGAAATCATGAAGAATCCCAAGCACTCACCCAGATAAATGTTACTGCAGATGCGTAACATTCACAATCTGTCGTTCAACATAGAGCTCCAGTGGCTCATCAGCTTCCCGTTAAGATCAACACAATGAAGCCTCATTTGCCGAGGGCAGTGATTGAGAGGGTGACCACATTCACCCTCATTGGGTTTCCGAAGCTCCATGGATTCCACGTTTATTTAACGTGGAATTCAAAGTGCTCCGTAAACGGTAAGCGTGATCACGATAAACGTGTCCATTTTTATCTGTGTGACTCCAAAGTCCATCCACTAACTGGAGTCGTGTGGATGTGAAGAGGAAGGTGCCAGCTCAGTTGTAACCTCATGACATAATTATGGCTTAAAATGATGCGGCCCATGGTGATGGGCAACTTTAACCACCCGGGGCTTAAATGCACAGCTATGAGTGCATGTTTCTCAGCATAGGCTGTGATCGAACCCAGAATCGTTCACTCTGAAGAACGCTGTCCAATCTTTATCTAACTGTTAGTTGTTTCTTCTAGGGCTAGATATTGGCAGTGGTGCAGAATCCGCTTTAAATTGTTGATCCTGTTCCAAGGAGTCCCATGTACAAAAGAAATAATCGTTGAGACACAAGCACAAATTCCTTTATTTATCACTTTATTTTTCATTGTTATCCATGTAACCATCGTTTAAAAACACTTAAGATTTAAATATTTGCAAAAACAGTGCATTTATTTCAATAATGTATTTTCAGTAATTCTTGCTCATACGTATCTGATAAAACGTTACAGCAATAGATTTTAACAAAATATTTAATAAATTTATTAAATAAGTAAAACAAACTAAAAAATAAAAATGTGCTTGATGGAAACACCTTTTCTTACCTTAAATAATATAACCCTTAATACATCACTTTACGTTGCTTGTTAGAAAATTAAATTTTCGAAATAGCACTAAATTTTTAATATACCACAAAAACTTTCGAAATGTGTCACTAATTATTGCTATTTCAAGATTTTAAGTGACTGACATTACACACTATTTACAGTATTCTTTGATTATAAAAACACAGTGTAGTTTTATAATACGTTCAGGAATTAGAAAAATGGGGGACATTTTTACAGCACATTTGTAAATGTTGTAGAATTTTTTTATAGTCATTTTTGCAGAAGTTTCTTTTGTAATTTTTGCAGGATAGAACATACTTTTTCTTAATTGTTACAGAACTATTTGTTGTGAATACAACAGCACATTTTTCTGTGAATTTACAGTTATCATTGAAGTAAATTTTCATTCACAGTAATGATCAAGAAACATTGATATTCAATGAAATTAACAAAGAAATTTTCAATAAATCTCACAATAATTATTTAACTTGCATAATTAATTGAAATAACTTTGATAGATATACAATTTTTAAAAACTAAACTAAACTCCATGGCACGACAGCCCATGTGGGACAAGACCTACAATGCCCATAACTGTTTTCATGACCGAGGTGCGAGGCATATGTTTCAGTTAGGTGGTTAGCCTAACGTAAGACCCCCAGTGTTTAGTTCCCAAGCATGCTTGGTACTCAATTAATTGACCCACTGAAGGGATGAAAGGCTGAGTCATCCTTGCCCAGCCCGAGGATCGAACCTCGGACCTGTGTCATGGGAGCGTGAAACGCTGCCTCTAAGCCATCGGGCTTCATACAATTTTCACTGTTAGCATTATATTAAAGATCTAACAAAATTCAATTAAATAATATTCTTCATAATTGGTTGGAGAAAAAGAAAACCATTATTTTTTCAGTAGATGCTGTAGCTATCGTTATATCCTAAGGTATCGGTCAAACAATTTCAAATTTATGCTCGTTGATAAAGTGACATTACGCACAAAAAAATTCATTTGCTGTTTTTTGTTTGGTTGTGAGTTACATATTGTTTAAAATGAAAGTCAACAAAGAGAAAATTCGGTACATTTTACAGTTTTTCTTCGATAAAGCCGAAAATGCACGCCAGGTGGCTGAAATTATGAATAATGGTGAAGATACTGTAACAGCGCTAACTACACACACTTCTTTTTTCGTCGATTCCGTTCAGGCATTTTTGATGTTAAAGATGCACCTCGCACAGGCAGACCAGTCATCAAAAGTGTCGATAAAATAACAGAAATAATCGAAGTTGACCGGCATGTTAATTGTCGTAGCATCGCCATGGAACTAAAGATCGACCCTAAAACAGTTTTGAACCATTTGTTGGTTCAAAGTTGGAGTCAAAAGCAAACTTGATGTTTGGGTGCCACACCAATTAACACCAAACTGCATACTGGATCGAATTTCCATCTGCGAAGCCTTGGCCAGAAAGAATGAAATTGACTTATTTCTTAAACGGATGGAGAATGGGGATGAAAAATGGCTCGTATATGACAATATTGCGTGAAAATGATCGTGGAAAAAGCTCGGTTAAGCTGTTCAAACGGAGTCCAAACCAGGATTAACGGTGAGGATGGTACTTCTGTGTATTTAGTGGGGCTGAAAAGGAATTATTCATTATGAGTTGCTTCCGTATGACAAAACACTGAATTCGGATCTCTACTGTTAAAAACGGGACCCTTTTGAAGATTGACCAGAAACAGCCAGAATTGGTCAATAGAAGAGGTGTTGTATTCCATCAGGACAACTCCAGGTCATACACACCTGTAGTGACTCCTCAGAAACTCTGGGAGCTTGGTAGGGAAGTTTGAATGCATTCACCACATAGTCCGGACCTGGCAGCAAACGATCACAACCTTTTTATCGAATTGCAAAACTTCCTGAGTGATAAGAAATTGGAATCAAGAGAAGATTGGGAATATCAATTACTAGAAATTTTCGTCAATAAGTCCCAAGACTTTTATGAAAGAGCCATGGTGAAGCTACCTTTAAAATGGCAACCGATTTTACAACAAAACGGTGCATATTTAGTCCAAATAGGACAATCCAAAATAAGTTAAATAAAGTCTTGAATTTCACGCAAAAAAAATGGATTTTTTCCCCAACCTAATACATATGTAATAAATACATAACAGTATAAACACACACACACACACACACACACACACATGTATATATATATATATATATATATATATATATATATATATATATATATATATATATATATATATATATGTATATATATATACGCTTAAGAAAAAAACATTTATTCATGGTTAGAATTTCTGAGTTTGCTATTTCTGAAAAATAATTCCCCTATAATTTAGCTCCAATATTATGTATGATATACAAAATTTAAACCTCTTTAAGTTGTCGATTAAATATGTTACTGTGTAGCGTTATTTTTAATTTATTTCATTCCCTGGGAGCGTCATGTGTAATGCGAGGTATTTTCGTCAATTGAAGCGCGTGTTTTGAAACTGTGACCGTAATACCTGGCACCTGATCCCAGAGCGCACAGGAAAATGTAATATCCTTAACGTTTCAAGATGAAGCTCATTATTGTGAGAAACGCGCCCTCGCTGACGAAAGTTGGATAGGCATTGATGCCCCAAAACGGATTTCGGTGGGCCCCCCTCTTCGGCTGCCCAGGGGAAAAGGAAATATTCCAGGAGACATAATGCGTCTTTCAAGGGAAGTTTAGGCTCCAGGTTTACTTTGCTTTCGAGGGCAAATCAATTGGATTCATCTACAAATAGTTTTCGAAACTTCAAAAGTTCTTAACTAATGGAGTTCTTAATCAAGATATTTTACTATACACCACACACACACACACACACACACACACACACACACACACACACACACATATATATATATATATATATATATATATATATATATATATATATATATATATATATATATATATACTATATATATATATATATATATATATATATATATATATTATTCCTGTACTTTGAACATTCCCGTAGCATTTTCTGACCCTTTCCATAATAAATTTTATAGAAAAGATTGTACCGAAGACCATTAGAAAAGAGGAAGATCACATTTGTGCTAAAGAGGAACAATACACTCCTAGCATTTGGATGATAGAGAGCAGTTTGGAAAAATAAAGATATTTTATGTTTTTAACGATATATACTTCTCATTTCTGTTCATAACGCTTTTTCCGCTTTCAAACAATCACACACAAAGATCAGCTGAAAGCAAACGGTATAGAGGGTAAAGCGGTTGAAAAAGCTCAAGTTTATTACGAATTCTGTAAATAACGTTATCATTCCTCTCATCGGTATTCCAGTACATTTCTACCGGCGGCATATTGAGAAAAGCGTAAACGCATAAACCGCTATAAGAGAAACTATAAAAAAATTAAAAATAAAAAAATAATTTGTTTAAAAGTATAAGGAACTGATGGAAGGAATGGTAATTTTATGCCTTCAATATTTTTTGTATTTACAGAACTTATGCATAGATAATAATGGCAGAAAGAGAGACAAATAATCACAAGCTTATTTTTTGAAGCGAGAAACGTTCCTAAACAAGATGTAATCTGGTTTTAATTAATTACATTTGAGCTACAAAAACTTACAGTGAGTTTCTATAAACGTTAATTTTGAGTTAAATGAATTAATATAGCTATAATCAAAGATTTAGAAGCATACATTTTAACTATGGTAGAAACCGACATCCTGACATGAATTCCGTGCTGACAGCGGATAAATATTTAACGCTTAATTTTATTTGCATAGATTTCATTATTTTATTTTTTGTTCAATTGGTTTCAAAACACATAAAAAATATATTAAAAAAAAACCCAAGTTGTCTGGAGGTTTTGGTTTTGGTTCGGTGGAAGCGACATACACCGAACCAAAACCATCAACTCAAGATCTTCTTGTTTAAATTAAGCGTGCCATTAAGATGCAGACCTAATACATCGTGTTGTACCTATCATTAAATTAGCTGTCACTAATTTCTCTGTAACGCTCTGCTGCCCTGAAAACAAAACACGATCCATTTTCGATAGTAGGAAACAGATGACAATCGTCAACTTCAGAGTAACTGAAGCTTTGTGAGTAGCATGTGTCAACGCTAAATACTGACCATTCATTAAACCTTAACCCTCCAAATAAAATGAACAACTTCTGCTACTATAGCAACTGTCACTCGCCAGACTACTTGATGAAAGCCATTCTTGTGATAAGTAGACAGTAACTTAGTTCAAAATAACACAGTATACTAAAGATTCAGTCAAAATATTCAACAATAAATAAAAAGTATATATATATATATATATATATATATATATATATATATATTATAGGCTCGTTTCTCGTTGATCTTAGGCATAATTAAAAGGGATTTCAATTAAAGAGGGTATTAACACATTTTTAGAACGATTTCGGGGCCGTTTAATTAATGTTTAAAAAGTAAAGCCTATATTTTTAAATGCTTGATCTGATAGTCTTTTTTCTAGACTATAAGTCTGCATCATAATTTCCATGATAGAAGAGATTTTCGTAAAATTTCCTGGGTTTTGCTTTCCATTCCTCTTCTACTACTTTCCAGAGTCCATCCATCGTGGTGGGTTTGCGTTTAGAAAGAGCTCTTTTTAACTGACCAAAAGCACAACAGTCCATAGGTGAAAAGCCAGGGGACTTCGCAAAAATATGTTGGAAAGGTATACATGCTACACCTGTATTAGTATTCATTTTTTCAGTGAAGTGGTAGTTTTAGAAGTATGTGACTTGTAGCTTTGTCTTGATGAAGTTTTACTCTTTGAAAGTCATTGGGATAAAGAATTGGAATTTCCTCTGTAAATATTGGACGTTAAACCTTCTTCTGATAGTATGATGAGTTCATTTTAAAAATTATTCCAATCTTTATTTTTAATTTTCCATTGTAGGAGAAACCTGCGACTATCATAAACCCCTTACTGAAACTTTCTTTACATTGACGAAACCAGGTTTGTACATTTTTTCTCCTCGTTTTCTATAGTAAATAGACCTTTATTGTTGCTGTCATTTTGGTAAACCCATGTTTCATCAAAGGTTCACACTGTATTTCCATTTATCTCTTGCTAAATGGTTTTCATACAGGATTCAACAAAATGTTTTGCGTTAGCCACATGTCTCGGCAAAAACTGGTGAACATTATGTTTTTTAGCTTTTTTAAGTTATAAATCTTGGTTTATTAGTTTATTTATAGTTGATACAGATGTATCTAAAGACTTTGCAATTGATTTCTGTGTTGATGGATTTTCTCTTGTTACCAGCGATTTCACTTTTAGAAGCATTTGAAACAATATGTAGCTTTAACGGGATATTCGTTTGGAGTCTTCTTTCCATGTAGAAATAATGATTGACGGTTTTCACCTGTCCGATTAATAATGTTGCTTATTTTGCACTTAGAAATTTTAATACCATGCATTTCACAACGTTTTTGAATTCTGGAATAAGAATATTTCTCTTCGGAAAGCGCAAAAACATTTCATTTAATCTACAGCTTGTTTACATGCGACATTTTGAAAGAAGAATAAATTTAAAAGTAGAAAATGATATTTCTCATTTCAAATAATAAGCTGTTGCCAAAAGTTTTTATTCTAAAATGTTTACTTTTTCTTAATTCTTTACGAAATCGTTCTAAAATTGCATTAATACCCTCTGTATTTAACGAGTTATGCTTTCTGCTTGGAGTAAACATCTACAACAAGCAAGTCTCATCATGAAAGGTTGTCTAAAGCGACATCTATATGCATGGCTCCTCATCTTTTGTTATCTGTTATCTAATATTACCTGTTATCTAATATTACCTGTTATCTCATATTATCTGTTATTTAATATTATCTGTTATTTAATAACTTTGTACCTAAAAGTTTTGACTTTTTTATATTTGTAATAAATTTGAAAATGCTATCATTTTTATTAAGCAAGATTTTTAATCACTTAAAAAATTCAAGTCGAGGAAAATTAAATATTGATTGTGTAAAGGAGTTTAGACTGATAATGTACTGATGTGATGTAACGAACAAGCTCAACAGTGGTCTAGAATGTGAATCCGGGACTCACCATTATACCACGGTACATTCAATTGAATGTATCCCATTATTTTTATTCTTTGACTTTCCTTAGCGAATTGCTTAACAGCTGAGTGCTGTAGTTGAGAACATGCAGAGCGGCGTATGCGAGCCCCGGACTGACCCTTTGGTTTAACGGGTTTTGAATACTCGTCCATCTCCGAGTGCCTCGTTATTTTGAATCACTGTCAGGTGACGAGACCACACCTGAGCTGGTACCCTCCTCTCCACCTCCACCAGAGGAAGGACTTTGGAAGCCACATATTAACGCAAACACGTCCCCAACCCACGGAGCTGTAGCAACCCAGTGACGGAGCTTACTTGGTCACCCTCCCAATCACTGCCCGCGGCAAATGATGCTTCACTTTGCTGATCTAAACGGGAAGCGGCGTGAAGCTACTGAGCCATTGCAGCTCTGTAATCGAGAACAGAAAAGCCGCATCTATACTCACCGTGGTCCGTGATAGGACCATGCTGTCCAAAGAGCAAGGTCACAAGTTCAATACCAATCAGTGCTGAACAATACATGTTTGATATTGCCTTTACTTAATGCACGTTTGTCGGTATGGGGGCTTGGAAGACTTCCTGGTCGCTTCCCTTGCAAAATGGTATATTGCTCCTATTTGTGCAATATCTTTACAGAAGACAAAATACTCTATGAATGCTTAAAGAAATTTTATAACCGGTTTCAAGCTATCTGCAATGCCTTTTCCTATTTTCAAGAGTGAGTGATTTCAAACGGGGTATCTTCGAGTGAAAAAGCGTTGTCCTCCCTTTGGACTTTTGATGCTGCCTACAATTTTATTCTGCTTGTTTTAGCATAAAATATTCAAGAAAGGATTGGTTTCAAATTCAAGAAGATTCAGGATTAAACTTGTATCAACATTTTTTTCATAAATTCCTTTTTCTCTTTCTTTTGATTTTATTGCATGTTTCATTTAAATCCATTTTATAACTATTAATATTTTTTATAATTTATCCATTTAACTTTATATTTTTTTATTTATTTTTTTATTCTATGTATTTAATACGTTTTATTTGAATACATTTCCTTTTATATAAACTTTTATTCAAATGCACTTCGCATATATTTATGATATTTCATTAACATAATTTATGTTTTAGATTTTTACAACAAATATTTTAGTTATTTTATATTTGCTTTCCTTAATACTTCATGTATATTCCATGATATTATACGAAGTTTTTTTATTTCATACTATTTTATTATGAATATTCTACATTTTATAAACACACTTTCCTTCATGCTATTTTCATCTTTAAGTTATATTTCTTAATTTATTCTTTATTCCATATTTTCTACAATGCAGGTCTATATTTTTTATAATATATATTAATGCAATCAGCATTTTATTGAAATACACATTTCCTTTTATTTCACACATTTAATGTATTTTTCGTTAAAGAGTCCTCAATTTTCTATTTCATGTTCTGTTTTTCTTTTTACTAAAGATGTTTCATTTAAATGTTAGGCTAAGATAGAAAGATACGTTTCTGCTTTCCATGGCTGATTCCATATCAAAAGGGGGGAAGCAAAAATCCACCTGGGGTAAATAGTCAGGGATATGGCAATCGTTTCCTGATGTATATCGTCTGAATTCAGTTTATTTTTCGCCTTATCGAGACTGGCAGAGGCAAAGACGGGGTGCAATCCAAGAGGCAATAGATAAATCTTTTAAGATCCATAAAATGGCGCTGACGAAAGAAATATGAAAGCGAGGAAAGGAGCCGATAAAGCTATCAAACGTGTGCCTCCAATTTCCGCATTCCAGCGCGAGGAAACATTCTTTCGCTTAGAAACTATGTCTTTTCAGCATGCGGACAGTGATTTTGCGTTTCTCTCATTGTTCGCGTTCTGCCAAGAAAAAATGGTGACAACGCAAAAGCTGCGAAGAAACAGCGCATGCGCCATTTTAATTTAACTCTACTTAAAAATAAACAAGACTTTAATATTAACACGTATACTAACAATTTAATATTTTTCAAAAATATTAATATATTATGTAAAAATATTGATAATCTCTGTGCATAATATTGATTTTCTTGTTTTTCATTTCCATTTTTATTTAATTTCTTTTTATTCTTCTGAATGTTTCCATTAGTATTCTTAGTGTTCCATTTTTTTTATTGAAATATTATTCTAGTTTAAGCAAATCTTTTCCGCTATAGCTATTTCTGATTGCTTTGTATTTTAATATAATGCCACAATATTTTATAATGTTAGTAATAATATTAACTATAATATAAAATGATAAAATACAGCAAATTTTTCAACACAACAAAAAATTAATATATTATGTAAAAATATTGATAATTTCTGTGCATAATATTGATTTTCTTGTTTTTAATAATCATTTTTATTTAATTTCTTTTTATTCTTCTGAATGTTTACATTAGTATTCTTAGTGTTCCATTTTGTTTTATTGAAATATTATTCTAGTTTAAGCAAATCTTTTCCGCTTTAGCTATTTCTGATTGCTTTGTATTTTAATATAATGCCACAATATTTTATAATGTTAGTAAAAATATTAACTATAATATAAAATGATAAAATGCAGCAAATTTTTCAACACAACTAAAAATTAATATATTATGTAAAAATATTGATAATCTCTGTGCATAATATTGGTTTTCTTGTTTTTTATTTCCATTTTCATTTAATTTATTTTTATTCTTCTTGAAGAAGCAATAGAGAATTGCTGTCATGTGAATGTGTTTTTCTGTTTGTATATGTTAATTAGTCAATTACCCGATTATTAATTAATTAGTAGTTTCTAGAAATGAACTGTGGTTTATGTAATTGCTTAACCTATACAAGCTACATTAAGAACACTAAATGTATGGCAAGTTTTCATTTCCCACCTTTTTGAATACTTATTTCGCCATTTTCCTGGTTTCAATTTGTATTTTTCTTTTTTATTCACCAGAATATTTTCATTTATAATTTAATTAATTAATTCTCATTTTACACATAAGAACGTATTCTAGTTTAAAAATCTTTTCTATATTGTGTCTTTTTATCACTGCTTTGTATTCTCCCTTATTGTGTTGCTAAAATATTTTCACATTTCATTCATTTAGTTAGCAATTTTAGTGTACAAAAAGCATGATTAGAATTATCATAAGCATAAATTGAAAAAAATACGAGAATAATTACTAATATTACACGCTTAGCAATGCATTCAATACGAAAGCAGCTTAAATAAAACTACTACAGTTTAATTAGACGTAAATTTTTTTATAAAACTAATTAAGATGCCAAATGAAGAATAACTAAAGTGAAAATCAGAAATGTTGTAAACAGATGGCACATATATTCAATAGATTGTTCAAAATTTGAAGAAACATAGAATAAAAGGAAAATGAAAAAAAGTGCCAACTTGGCCAGCTTCTTCAGGGGGTGTTGACAGATTGGCATAATATTAAATAATTTTCTAAACTATCTTTACTTTGATTTTAAGGATTTCTCTTCTTATTTGCTTTCAAAACAAATTTTGTTTAAATCTATTATTTAAACTATTAATTAATTTTTTACCACGCATCTAATTACATATTTCGAAGCTTCTTCAAGGGGTGCTGACCATATGGTTAACACCCCTGAAGAAGCTGCTTATGTTGATACTTCGTTTGATTCTCCTTTCGTTTAAGTTTTCGCATATCTATTCAATATATGATCCATCTCTATTTGCTATATCTCGTATTTTCACTTTAATAATCTTATAAAAAATTTACGATTGTATATATATATATATATAACGAGGTAAATTATTCAGAATACTAAAAAATTCCAAAGTGAAATAACTAATTTAAAAAGTGTAAAAAAGAATTTAAATAAAATATTGAATGAATTTGAATGGGAAAATCATTGAGCAAAAAGGTGAACTAAAAACTTGTCCTTTCTACCAAAAGAATAGATGATAAGGAAAAGGCATTTAAAATTTATTTCAGTATTATATAAAAATAAATAATGCACAAATAAACTGTTTTAAGCCCCTTCGAGTTTATGAAAAGGAAATTTAATACGTTGGGAAATCAAAATTAATTTAAACAAAAGAAAAGTGGAAAGAAAATGATAAGTTCATTAATATATTTTGAATGTGATTACGCGTTTATGTGATAGAATCTTTACCTCAAACACATAAAATAAGACTCAGAATTTTTCCAAACAATTTAGCAATACATACCATTAAAAAAATAACTACAATATGGAAATGTTTCGGAAGTTTTACAGGGTGTCTATAAAATGTTCGAAATATTTTGATGCAGAATAATTCGTCAAGTAATGTAGATAAATTTAAATTGATATCATAATTTAAGATATGTTATCAATTTAAATTGATAACATATAGGATAAATTTTATGGCCTTCTGTCGATGAACTACGACATTCGTGCCGTTCATGGCACGGAGAATATAAGGAGGTAGGTTGTTTTGTGCTAGGTGAGTGATATTTTTGTTTTTGTGATTGTAATTCTGTCTTTAGGTAACCAACACTCGCTGCCTTCCCCTCCCCCACCGTACGAAACCCACAGGCAAAAGTTCCGCGGGGGGTCATCAGGAACCTGGGTGTTCAAGAAATATGGCCTATCCATCCTCCTGTGAAAAGAACAACGCAGACGATAAAAAAAAAGATGTTCTAAGTGAAAAAGAAAATTATCTGCATTAAATAAGTGCGAAGAGGATTTTTGCAAGAGAAATAATATTCAAATGGGAAAGTGAAATTTTGGGTGGCAATATCTACTGTAAATGGAAATATGGTAGCTATTCTACGTAATAATAGCACCTGAGTTTCTTTACATCTTCATTGTTTTTTAATTATTCAACATCAAGGTTGTGAAATTAAATCCCTGTAACGAAAGAGCTTCTGGTCCAAAGAGCTTGAAGTTTCACCAAAATGCCCTTAGAATTATGAGAATTTTTGAACATGATCAAGAAAACTTAAAATAGCTCACATAGATGGCGTTGCATGTTGATGGAAACAGACATCTTGAGTGGAAGGATAACACAATGAACAGTGCTTTTAGAAAAACAGATCCTGTATTGCTCATACCGAAAACTAACCAAGTGCAAATGAGAAGATAAACCTCGTAAAAAACTGACAATGAATAATACGGATTTGTAAGAGCTACAAAACGAATCTATGATGTTTTTATTAACATTCACTGTGTTCAGCTACTAACTGGAAATGTTGATATGTATTTTATGTTCCTGTCATACCACATCCTGGCATGTATTTTGTCTGATACTCTATTTTGAATGCTTCTTATATGTCCACGTGTTAACTCTCAATTGCAATCCAATTTGTTAAATAGTATACTTTACAAAACCTCTTTACTGTGTAAAAGTAATAAGTTCCAGTGTCTCCATATGATTGCAAGCATAATTGTATTGTCTTGTATGTACAGTGTTCCGTTTTCTTTTCTCTCCAGCGGGTCCATCAAATCTGGTAACACCTTTTCAGGGTCAGGTACAGGACCTCTGCTGGTGTTTACTTTACTTTACCTACTGGAAAGGCATTCCCAGAGAAAATTGAAGACCACACAGAAAATTGAAGCAAGATGCAGTGAGTTTGGATTAAGCTGACTTGAAGACCCAATGCATGCTTTATATTCAGCTTAATTCAAACATCAGCGCCATGCACATTCTTTAGGTGTCAAAACAGCCAGAAAAAAGCAGGGATTGAGATCCGGAGATCCAGCTGGCAAGGCTGTTGGGAAAATTCTGCTTGTAATCTGAATATTTCAGAATATTCTTCTCCCTAAATCCTTCAAAATTATGTCAAACTGCAACATTAGTTGTATTTACAGTGACGGTATCTATCATGAAGTTTTTAACCAAGCCTATGTCTCCCATTTCTATCAAAGCATCCAGGTCCTTAGAAGCAGTATGCGGAATTCTTATTTCCCAGCTTTTATCAAAAATTCACCTCGCATTTGAAAAATGGTGATATAAAGACATAATGTTTGTTGTTTGTTTGTTGTCGTGGGCCAGATAGGCTGGCAAATATGGGGTGCACTGGTCTACTTTTTCAACTGAACCATATTTGGTATGGAGTCCGACTTCCTCAGTACACATATGGCAGAGGGACCCGTTTATAGGGTAGGCGACCATTAACAACCCATACATACAAAGAAAGGACAAAGACAGGATAGACAGAGAGAAAGTACATCCATGCCCGAACTGGGATTTGAATCCAGGACCTCCCTATCCGCAGTCAGGCACTCTGACCACTTGACAGGGTAAGGTGGCATAAAACATAATGTTTTATCAATATGAAATTGAAAGGATAGAATTCTAATTGGTTTTTAAATAGAATAATAAAGAGAAAGTCGGAAAATCTGATGCAGAACTTATAAATATTCAGTAACTGCACACTTTATAACAAAAAAATGTTACTGAAATCAATAAAAATGTTCTAAAAATATTCTTTTTACATTCTATTGCGGAAAAAAACTTGCAGTTCTCATTAGACACTTGAGGAAAAATCAGCTCGAACTCCTCTAAAATTTCATGAGTAAAGCTGAACTGCTTAGCTTTTACCGCCCTCTTTAGGCCTCAATTTTTAATTTAAGCGATTGTCTCGGATATTTTCCTTTTATAGGCTTGGTTTGGTTTGCTTGTCACTCAACGGTCATCTTTTTTCACACGAGGGCTGATTAGACCGGGACCTTCGGTTTAAAGTGGATTCCGAACCACTACAAACACCCATGCCCAAGGTGGGATTCGATCCCACGACCTGTTGAACCAAAGGCAAGAGCGCTAACCATTCGGCTGCCAGCTCGGCTTTCCTTTTATAGGAAGTGAGTGGCTGAATTAGGTACTATTTAACATCATTTCATAGAAAAAATGTAAATAACTCTTGATAAAAAAATTTCAAATTAATACTGCTGAAATTTTTTTGCATTGTATCCACAAAAAGTTATTTTATGAGAAATGTGTGATATTTGTATTCTTATGACTGATTTATACTCGTTGGTCACTAAGCAAGATATGTTTCACAAGACCTCAATCTTCATGGCCGAAGAGAAAGTGTGGTACAACATATGTTCAGCCATATTCGTGTATCGCAAGGGAGTCCTCAGAGCTGACCTCTAGCGTTAGAAAGGCTATCAATGCTTTTTTAAGGATACCATTCCTACCCACGAATGGTACACATGCAAACATCTTGGTTCCGCACTAGTGGGTAAACACAAGAGATGCAGCCAAATGACTCTGACAAGACTGCGAAGTGGCCACCTGTTTGCTCAGAGACACGTCTCTGGTACCAAGGTCTACCCTCTCTGTCCCAAATGTCGAGTGGTTCAGGCCTCCCCATCTCATATTTTTCAGTGCATTGAGTGTGAGAGAGGGGACATGGAATTGAGACCGGAGGTGGTGCTTGAGAGACTGACTGTTTTTGGATTCATGGGGCTGGTGTGGAGGTACTGCCACGTCAGTAGGGGATAAGCAACAACAACAACCCAAGATGAAAGCCTGCAAATCTTCCGAGTACCCTCCCTGACAGACATTTATGCAACAGGGCAATTTACATCTGCCTTTGTTTGACAGTGGCTATTATAAAACCTGAAACATTTCGCTCTGAAGAAAAGCGTTCTATCACTAAGAAATGATAAGACGATAGGGAGAGCCTTTTATTTAAAGGCTGACTAAACTTCGGGATGAGCATCTTTCTAATTTGGAAGCTGTGATTAAATAGAATACTTTCAGACTTGGCCAATCTCACCTTTCAGAAATCATTTCACCTAGAGGACATTGCGACCGCCAACTACACAGGCGCCATGAGAAATCGCAATGCATTCTTCGGCAGGATCGAACATTGAACCAAGGATCATTTATGTAACAAAGTTTTCTATATAATTTTAAAACCAAATATTTTAAAGTTAATTTTTTATTTTTACTTTAGTTATTGAAAAATGGAAATGAGTTGTTTTTCCCCAAATTTTATTTATTTTAATTTATATAATTTTATAATTATTTTAAAACAAATATAATTCATATTATTTGAATTTATTGGATACCCAGAAATAATCTTCCAGTGGATCTGATGCAATACTTCTTAAAGTACGGCGCTACAGCTTATTCCTTCTTCATGCTGTAAAATTAATGTTCTTCATGTCAAATTGTCTTCTTCTTCTTCGAGTTGGGTTTGAATGTCATTGGGCACCTCTGCTTTTATCAGCATTTTGTACTATTAACTCCAAACCCAATGTTTCCTAGTTCCAGTTACTCGGATCACCCACTTTATTAATGAAGTCCGAGTCCTTTAATGGAGTCTAGGTGTAACTCTCTAGTATGGATGATGCCCAAAGAAGTTAATCTAGGGAGGGCAAAAGCCTCGCATTCGTAAATGATATGCTTGGCTGTTTCCTCTTGCGTATGACATTTCCTGCAGATAGGGTCTTGCTGAAACAGTCCCATTTAATGGAGGTGTTTTTTGAAATAGTAGTCTCCAGTTATGAAGCCTACGATTAAACGTATCTTTTGCCTAGAGCATCTTAGAATTTCAGAGGCAATCCTCGCTGATGATCCACAGATCATACTTTTAGCGTGGGTTTGTCTAGGAGTGTTGAGCCAAGCTTCCGTTTTTCCCATCTAAGAACATTGGTTTTTGCGGTCTTCAAATTGATCCGATAAAAAGGTTCTGCACCGATGGGAGCAAAAGATGATCCTTGTTTAGCAAGTTCATCAGACCTTTCATTACCTTCGATACCTTTGTGCCTTGGCACCCATACAAGGATCACTTTGTTTCTAGTTGCCAGTTCCGTAAGAAGGCTTCTACATTCCAAAATCATTTTAGATTTGATTTCGAAAGAACTGAGCGCTTTAAAAGCGCTCAGTTCTTTCGCTAAAAATGAGAATCCGCTTACCGTGGTAGCCCTTTCTCATATTTTGTCGCAGACAGTGGATAATGGCTAAAACTTCTGCTTGGAAGACCGTAGCGTATCGCTCAAGGCTTACAGATAGGCTGGTTCTTGTTGACACGCCACATATTCCCAGTCCTGAGAGGCTGTTTTTCAGTGATCCATCTGTGTACCAGATTAGATCTCCTGTTTTAGTTTCGAACATGTTGTTATGTCAAAATTTAGATTTCTTTATCCTTATTTCTCTTTGAAATATCTATTTCCTAAATGCGAATACAAATGGAAATGCAATATCTACTACCTATTTTCAAATATACACTGCTAGTCACCGTAAATACAACACCATGAATGAAGCATGCGAATAACATGAAACTTACAACATGCATTAGTGGAGGTGAGTTATGCAAATGAGTGCAGACGCAGATAAAGTAAGTCTGTGGCGCCACTTCAAAGCGCTATTTAAGGCTTGGAGATTTCTACGATTTCGAGTTCGGCAATTGTGTTTTTCTTGTGGTTTTTTTTAAACAACGATCAATGATGCCCCGTAGAAAAAGCAATCATTTGTATATGAAGTATCCGAGTTCGACAGAGGAAGGATAGTGGTCTGCCGAGATTGTAGATTATCTTTCAGGGAAATCGGTAGTCGTGTTGGACGAAACCAAACAACTGTAATACGTATATGTGATAGTTGAATGTAGGAAAATTCAACGGACCGACGTGTTCGATCGCATCTACCTCAGTGCACCACTTCACGTGATGACAGGCAAATGTTGCTCATGGCAGTGACGGATCGCTCAGCCACTTCACAAACCATAGCACAGCAGATTCAGTCTGTAACGCATCATCCAGTATCTACGCGTACCATTCGACGACATTTACAGCAAAGTGGTCTTTCCGAAAGATGCCCATTGCTTCGTCTACCCTTGACCCAGACGCAAAGATGTCTCCGCCGCCAATGGTGCGATGAAAGGAGCATGTGGACGGCAGAATGGAATGAAACTTTATTGACGGATCACGCTTCTGTCTGCAACACCATGATTGTCGCATTCCAGTCTGGAGACACCGTGGAGCGAAGATCCTTAACAGCTACATTATGTACCGTCCCACTGGACCTGCACCGGGGCGGTATGGTATGGGGCGGTATTAGATATTATTCCCTAACTTCTCTTGTTCGCACTGCCGATATCTGAAACAGGTATCGCTACATCTACGATATGTTGGAGCCAGTTGTCCTTCTTTGCCTTCAGGGCTTGCGCACAGCCATGTTTTAACAGGATAATGCCCGAACACTCGTGGCACGCATTGTCCAAAGGTTCTTCGTCAATCGCCAGATTGAATTGCTTCCTGGCGGGCTCGCTCTCCAGATTTTTCCTCGATAGAAAACATGATTGCTCAACGATTGACCCAGATTACATCCCTAGCTGCCACAGCAGATCAACTTTGGCAATGTGTGGAAGCTGCTTGGTCTGCCGTACCCCAAGAACACATCCAAAGTCTCTTTGAATCAATGCCGATGCTTATGGCAGCGGTGATATCTAACAATGACAGCTACTCTTGCTACTGATTTTGGCAGCAACTGCCCTTAATAAAAGTCTATAAATTTAATCATTCGATACTTGGTCAAAATATTATCTGCAAAATAATTTCTGTTGTGATACCTCTTTTCTTTCTTGGCGTTGCAATTTAGGTGACCAGCATAATAATTTCATAAACTAATCTTTGTGTTCCATACTTAAGCTCATATAAATTATTGTTTGAAACATATTAATGTAGAATTTAAATACGTGAATGGCGATACTTTATTTATGAAGTCTTTTGCCAATTTCAACGTCACGTGTCCCCTTAAACTGTAATAAACGCAGGTTTGAGTTCACTGTAAAGTGTCTTCTGCCGAGATGTGACATCATCATTAGATGAACAACATCATATAAATTGATGATAGGGTGGATTGAATGTATACGATGCAATTTCAGATGCCTTCCAGTTTAAAAACGGAGGTTTATAGTTCGTACAAAAGGGGGAAACCCCGTTAAAATTATATAATAATAAATATGCCTGCCTTATAGTGGAGAGTATAGAAAAAAATATGTTTGGTAACCCCCTTCTTTCTAAATCTTACAGGTAATTCTTCTAAAAAAATATAGGTATGGGGTGCAGCAAGATAAATCCCTTATTTCAAATTGCAATAACAGAAAAAGTAGTTAAGATAGTGAGGTTGTGGCCTGGTCTCGTTTCAGAGAGAAGATCATAAAGTTGTGTGACATTCTAGCTCAGTAGCAATGGAGTATTTAAAACTATGTAAACTAAAACTTTAATTTTGTAACTTTTGTATCGAAAAGTACATAAATACGAGGGTCACTGTGAAATTTTTCAGATACAACTCGGTTTTTAAAGTTATGCTTACAAAATTTTATGTGTGTTCAAAGTTGTCTCCTACAGCATCAATGCACTTTTGTAGACGAATTTTCCACAGATTAAATGCCTCAAGTCATTCATTTCTTCGAATAGATGAAAAAAATGCATTTATAGCCACATCAATCTCTTCTTCTGAATGAAAACGACGTTCACGTAAGTTCTTTTTTAGATTAAAGAATAACCAAAAGTCGCACATCAGGTGAATACGGTGGATGTTCAATCACTTTATTTTGTTTTTGTTTAAGAAACTCAACTGTTAGTCCGGCTGTATGTGAAGATGCATTGTCATGGTGAAGCATGAGTCCCCTAACATTCATTTCTGGTAGATTTTCTGGAAGACATTGAGTGGTATACCAGTTTGCTGTTACTGTCTTCTGTCCTTCCAACTGGATGGCTTTGACCCATCCCGTACTTCTGAAGAAAACGGCATACATCATTTTTTTCAGAGCGCGTTGTTTTTTCACCATTGTCGGCGTGGTATCATCTTCAAAGACCCATACTTTGCTTTCTTGACGCATTGAAACGACAAAAAGCGGTATGTACGTTTCATCACCTGTTACAATTTTAGAAATGATGCGGTGGCCACCATCATTCAGCATATTAAGAGTTTATTGATTCTGACACGCTCCTCTTTTTGGTGCTCAATTAGATTATGGGGAACCCAACGGCAAACTACTTTTTTCATATGTAATTCTTCATGAATGAGATTTTGTGTATAGCTGCGGATCCAATGATAAGTTCCTTCTGTATCATTTGATAGGTACAGCGATTATCATCCATTAACATTTTTCGTATGGCAGACACATTATCCGAGATGACTGCCGACGGCGGCCTTCCTGTGTGTTCTTCATCCTGAAGAAAATTGCGACCTCTTCTAAATTCTCTGAACCATCTAAATACAGTAGCACGAGCTGAAGATTCATCACCCAATGCTAATTGCAACCGTTGAACGCATTCTTCTTGATTGAATTCTGCTTTGAAATCGTAGAAAATCATAGCGCGAAAATGTTCTCGCGTCAACTCCATTTTCTTTTCTGTTTAAAATTTATTCCACGCTAAACAAGTTGAAGTAAGTCAGTTAAAAAGCGTCTTCTGTGTTAAAATACTTTGTACTTTAAAAGTAAACCGTTATTTTTATTTTGTAAATTCTAGTCTGCGCGTATCTTAAATATTTCAGAGTAACCCTCGTATATATATTTAGTACTTTTAGTATTATTGCCATGCAAAATAAGGAAGTTATCATGCCGCACTCTGTATTAAGAATTTTCTTCTCCAATTTTGTAAAATTACGCTTTTTCCTTAACCGGCGAGTGGAAAGGAATTGGAACGCTTATATGAGAGAAACTTCTGATTACACAATTTCTTATTATTTCCTAACTAAAGAATATTTTTAAACTTCCCAGCGAACACAAGCCTATTGGCATCCTGAAGGGCCGATATCGGCAGTGTAGGCATTGGCGTGGGAATTTCGTAGTGATATCCGATTCGTATCGACCAACGACATCAAAAGTTTGTACTTTAATTTTACGGAAACATGTATCAGTCGTAATACTTCTGGCTAACTGCCGGCAAATTGTGAATGCCGATATCGATCTGATGCATGCATTCCGATTCTGGGCCATGTATCATATGCGGTGCTGTTGTTAAAGTTAGTGGCACCATCAAATTTTCTCGGAATTCAAGACGTCATTACGTTTGAGACTATTTTTTGAAAACGTGCTTTCAATTATACATCTATCAAGATACTGCAGTAGTTATTTTAAATGTTCTTGTCATATACATAAAGTACTTTAATGTTAAAAACAAATAAGCTTTCAATGTAAGTGTATTAATTTTTACATAATGTTACGATAAGCCCTTTCAAAGCATTTGCTTGCAATTAAAATAATTACATTTTAGTAAATTTGATTGCAATTCAGGAATTCGATATATTAAATACCCTTTATGGTTAATATGAAACATTTTTTTTTTTCAGAGAGAGAGAGCATGACATTTTAGTGGCAGTAGTGAAAGTCATTTTAAGATGCTTATAAGCATCATTGCCCGCGGTGGTCTTGTTGAGAAAGACGTCGAGAGGTAATGTGTTCTATTCCCGACGCAGTCGAAGATTCATTGACTTTATTAAGGGAGACTGAGGCTTTCAATATATTTGATGTTATTTTAACGTTCTTCACTGTTCTAGCGTGGGAAGGACTACTCGACGTGGGATCGTGTTTCTCAGGTGTTGACCTTGTCAGTTAGCCGTGTTCAATATTACTACGCATTTGCCTGCCTTTATTGACTTTTCAAAAGGAGAAATAGGTAGTCGGAAAGGTAGTGCATTAAAACTACAAATCCAAGAAAACTTCTTGTGAAGTTTTATTTTTAATTTATTTAATCACGCCATTAAAACTTTTCGACCATTGTTAAAGTGAAGAAATGTTATAATGAGCTCCAAAAGAGTTAGTTTATATAATTCAACAAATTGTTTCCTTAGAAAAGACTTTTCATAACAAACCATTGTATTAATGCGATTCTGTCTAAATAACAGATACAGCAAGGGAAATATAAAATAATCAGAACAAGTAAACTCAATTTTGAATTTTATTGTATTCATTTCAGATAGGAATGGTAACTTTCTAGTTAAATATTCCATGATATTAATAGTGTTTTATCAATAATTTATTTTCTGGATGATCATTTTCCTTTGAAAAATGCATTTGTCAACATCAAGCTCTGAAGATTCATTAAGTAGGGGGAAAATATTTACTTGAAGAGTGAGAGACCGACTGAATGATATTTTAACAATCAATTTGATGGTAATTATCAAAATCATTTCGCTTCTGAATATGTTATTCTTATGAACTTGCATGTTTGTTAAATAGAATTTCTTTCTGTATTAAAACTTAATAATACTAATATTTTCTCACATTATTTTGATTAATTAAGAATATGGAAAACATGATTCAGTTAAAATAGTAACGTAAAGTCTTATTTTTATTTTAGAAAACTGATAGTCTTATAAAATAAATGCAATTAAGCGTAATTGCCGAGTTCGGAATATAAATATTTATCTTTTCTTTTAAAACAAACGATATTTTAATTTTTAGCATTCTTAAATAAAATAAAATTCGGAGAAAAAAAGATATTCAATAAAATATTGTTTTCAAAATGAGCTTAAAAATTAATACATACGATTTAAAATATTGGTTAATTTTTTTATTAGGGGTAAAAATTCTTATATTTTGTCTGTTAGAACTGAATATAATAATTACAAATCAAACGATTTAATTCATTTTACTATTAGAACTATTTCCGATTTAGAAGTATATTCTATCGGATTTCTATTTTGAAATCCTGACACAACATTCATTATTCTATTAAAATGAACCATATAAGTATGTGAGTTTACTTTTTAAAGTTTTAAATATTCTATTTAATATACTTTTTTAATTTTATTAATATATATTTCTAAAATATAATTAATAATATTTAAATGTTTACCCAGTTTTGTATTTTATGAATTATTATATATTATTTTAATTATTACATAATAATGAAAATATTTGAAATAAGTTACATTTTTTAAGGTATCTTAGAATCACTTTTATTCTATTTGAAAAAGCAGTCATAAATAATACAAAAAAACATTTAGAATACAATCATTATGAAATCTAATAACATTCCATAATTAGTTACTTTTATAATAAAATTTGAATTTGTTTAAAATATTCTTCATTGAACTATATTTAAGCAGCTATGAAAATTTAAAAATATATCTATTTAGTGTGCTTAGATGTCCTTGTTTTACTGAAAAGAAGTTTTATTTTAATTGATTACTTTTGATTTTGATTTCAGAATAACAATTTGATACTATTTGCTTAATCTCTCGATAACGGAGTTTTACAGATATGCAGTGGATAAAATTAGCTATTTAAAAACTGCGTGATTTAATATTTAACATTTAATTTATATTCATATTACATGAATTTTATTCGAGTAATATATTAATAACTTTATATTTCACATGTATTTGAATGTAATATTCTAATAGTAAATTTTATATAAATTAATAATTAATTAAAATAGATTATATTGTTAAATTTACATATTTGTTATAATATTATGTGACACAACAAAAAGAGTATTTTTATTGAAAGATTGAAATAAACGTAGCTAAATTATATTAAAAATTAGATTTTATTGATTTTAGGAGCTAATTTTATTAAATAACTAATTTACATTGTAGTTCTTTCTCTGTTAATTTTAAGAACGCCAAAGTGACAAATGAAATATACTGATAAATCAATGAGGGATTTTATTGTCATATTTTTTAAACCAAAATTTAGCATATCATTATATAGAATAGTTAAACACGAAATATTTAAGTATATTAAAATAGTCGATTGTGTTTTTAGCAATATATTTAATACGATTGAATATAATAAGATATATGTCATTAAACATTTTCAATAATTTTTCATTTAACACAAACTTTATTCATATGATAAACTTGAAAGCATAAATTTACTTAATCCAAGAAAACAATACAAAATGATTTCTTTTCGTGAAATAAAATTAATCTTATTTTTTTAAAGCAAAATAATTTTCTTCCTGTTTTTCTTTTTTTTAATACTTTTGTATAAAATATTTTCTGAAAAAAATAAATATATATTATCGAAAACTCTGGAAGGAAACAATTTTTAAGTTTTTAAACATTTTAACAAATATGTCAAAAACAGTATATATTATATAAATAAATATTTTAAATATATATATTGCAATTAACTGTGACTATATTCAATTAAATCTTTTGTTAAATGATTCAGTAAATTATTAAACTAATAGAGTTAGAGTTAATTCATTTTTATATCAGGCATAATATGGCGGTAAGAATAACATCTACAGTTATATATTAAAATAAAGGCCTATATTAAAAATTATAGCTTCATGCTATAACATACAAATTTTTTATCAGTTTAATGTAGAATTTTATAACAATTTATATCTATATAATTGTAAAGTTATTAACCAAGATTTCGAATACATGTATTCAAAATTCATAAATATTATTACTTATTCAATATTATAATTTTTTTTTACTTATATCTATAAGTTTTTTATTATCTTCTTCTATATTGTGTTTGTCTTGGCTTAAAAGAATTTTGTACCAACTGTATAATCATTTTCTTGCAGATTTTCTAAACCATTTATTTCAGCAGAGAATCTTGTACAAATAACTGGTCATTGTAGTTTTTTCATAGATTTATTCACCTCGTTATATTTATAATTATTTTAATTAAATTTCTTTAGAAATGTGTAATATTTCTTCCCTTACAAACTTGTTATTATCTTCTGTTAAAAATTAAATAATGTATGTATTCTATTATACATTAATGATTAGTTTATGAAAGTAATTATAATCTTTTCAAACCTTTTTGTGCTAAAATGGAGTTGAATATTTCAAGTGTAAAGTGTATCTGAAAAATGTTATTTTATAATGGTATAAAGGCTGAAATTTCTGCCTAACTAATCGAAAGGAGAATTGCTCCCAGATCGAGAATACGAATTTACGAAATCATTTACATCACTATAAATTTTATTGTCATGTCAATGTTTATTGTAAGTGTTTTGATCAGATCATTATGGCAGAATTATTTAGTTGTAAACTTTTCTCTTATGTCAATAAAGTTGCTGGTGAGAGGTGCTTTAGTGCACCGAAAGGTGCTGCATTTTATAGACTTATGAAGGAGGATTGTATCGATTAAATTCTGTTCTGACCAAGTCCATTCCCGATTATTTCTTTGTCCTTATGGCATCTGCTTTCACACTTGAGAAAAGTCAAATAGAATTAAAAATCGACGACATCAGCGCAACACTTGAAATATTAGTTGTTGAATGATGATATTATTGGCGTTTTACCTAATTGTAGGGAAAGAGACTTTCTAGACAAAACAAAAATCGCATTCGCCCGAATTGGCTCCAAATTGCACATCTGGTATTCGAATTGTAAACCGTTTTTTCTAAATGAAAGTCGAATCGAAACATCAGCAAATAAAGCTATAACAAATAAATTATTTTTGCTCTTAAAAATCAAAACATTTACTTCATGTACATATATTTATCTATGATGTACATTATATTGTAGTAAAGCAAAACATAATTTGCATTAAAAGGAATTATAAAAATTAAGAGTAATGATTAAACAAAAAGATTTCCTATATCATTGCATTTATCAATATTCACAATGATTATTGTTAAATTGTTATTTACAGAATATATTTAAATAATTTTTTCAATCGGCGAATATTGCTGAAAAAAAACAACTTAGCCAAATAATTACAATAGTTTAGCATTTATCTAAGAATTATATTAAAGAAACACAATTCTCTAGAATAAAATATATGCAATAAAGAGTTTTATATATAAATTTTAATTCTCATAAAAATTAGTTTTTGGTATTTGCAATTAAAATATAAAACCAGTTGATTTATTTCTTCAATATATAAGTACTTATAAAAGTATTAGAATTTTGAGTAAAAAAATTTGATTTCAATACACCAGGAATATAATCGAAAATATTTGAATTACTTTATCGCTCGTTAAAAGCAAAAAAATGACTAATTTTCTTTTTCAAGTTGTTAAATTTTAATTAATGTAATAGCTGCGAGTATATATATAGTTTTAATGATTCTTTTTTTGTAATTACCGAGATATCAATTTTAGACGAAATCTTATATGCAGCATGAGAGTGATCAACGTAAGTGGTGCTACAATTTGGGCAAAGATTTTATAAATCAGATATTACAAACAAGAGAGCCGCCTGCCCTGTCTATTGGTCAGAGTCCCTGACTACAGATAGGGAGGTCCTGGGTTCGAATCCCAGTTCGAGCATGGATGTACTATCTCTCTCTATCTATCCTGTCTTTGTCCTTTCTGTGTATGAATATGCTGTAAATGGTTGCCTACGCTATAAACGGTTCCCTATGGCATGTGTGTACTGAAGAAGTCGGACTCCCCACCAAAATAGGGTTCAGTTGAAAAAGTGGAGCAGTGCACCCCATATTGCCAGCCTAGCTGGCACACGACAACAACAACTACAAACAAGAGAAAATAATCGGGAGTTAAAAACAATAGTTTCTATTTAGTGGAGCTTTGTCGGTCATTTAGTGGTTGCCGATGCTGAGTCGCTTATTGATAGCATTTGGTACACATACGAAATGATATCTGTAAAATATAGCTAAAGCGATATATCTCCTTTGCTGATATCTTTCGAATGCTCCGCCTTACTTTCGGCCCACAATTGCCCCGGCTGGACATGTTTTGACGCTTGTCGGTGTAGCTCCGATACTCCTCTCATTGGATGCTACGATTGCGGCCCTTAACTGTAACCGGCATTATAGTGTTTACTGTGTTTCCACACTCATTTGATCTGTTTTTAGCTTGTGAGACTAATGTGGTGCAGAGACTTGATATGAATACAACTAAGCAAACAAAAATGTCTCTTAAAATAGTATATGTCATTATTTTTAAAAAGCCTTTTTTATCCAAATCTTCGGGTGATAGTTTTTACTGGAAGTTATAGAACCATGAAAGCAGATAGGTTTATCTAGATACATAATCTATAAGATATTTATGCTATGGATTGTAAAAAATTAAAAATGTGACACTTCACTCTCGGCTTTTGATTTCGAACTCTTCAGATGTGTTTTAATCATCCTTTTTAATTTAGTGTTTCTGTTTGTTATTGTGTGTAACTTAACTCTGAATAATAAAATTATGTTTACACTAAGGGCTGTTTTAATTAAACCCACAACCACCGGACACAAAAAAATAATAAAATTGAATATTTGGGCTCATTATGGCCTACTGAAAAACAAGATTCTTCAGAGCGAAATGTCCTGAATTCGATCCAAGCTTCTGCTGAACCCCTGGAGATGGATGTTGTGTTTCTGCCTTCTGCTTCCGTGTCAGTCATGATGAGTGCTCCGGAGTTTTCCGAGTTTCCTCCCTTGCGACACATCATTACGCCCCACTATCGCAATACACTCAGCAGGCAATTTAAGAGGTGGATATTAAAAGTGCCTTACAAGAGACTTCGTCCGTGAAACTGCTCCTTCTCGGTATCTAAATATTAAACATTTAGGGAAAAAATATCAGCAATCTATTGAGTGACATCAAAAGTTGTGTTCACTCATTAATTATAGACTAATAAATAGGCAGCGGTGGCCTGGGGTTGGTCTCGCTATCGGAAGGTAGTGAATTCAAATCCCGACCCAGTTGAAGAAGGTGAAATAATATTTATGGGGGTGGCAGGTCAAATTTGGGAGTCTTCTATTTCGTTCCAAATTATGAGGACTTCCTTTCGGGGCTTTATACAAGAAAATAATAAAATTTTTAAAAAATTTTCTTGTTTTAGTTTATTTTTCCGAGAGTGAGCGTAAAATAAGAAAAGAATAGAAAACTTTTCTAAAATCAGTAAAAGTTCTCGATGTGGTCTTATATTTTAAAAATACGAGTAAAAAAGTCATCCGCGCTAGCGAAATGATGACGCATTTAACACCGAATCACACCGACATTATATTCGTGAAATTGAAACTTTCTCCTCCGACCAAATAGTAAATCTTTCTGAGCAAGGATTCTTTGCTTCATAAAGATTTGAAATTATAATTTTCGTAGTAATTATTTGATATTTCACGCAACATTTTTTTAATTTTATGCAAAACACAATGTTTTTCCGGAAACAAATAAAAAATGTATACAAAATAATTTATTTATAAATACATTTTCAAATGATAAGAAGATTTTATCTCCATGTACTAACAAACGAATGAACAGTACTTTTTCGCATGAAATTTGAATATAGTGTAAGAGAAAAAAATTTCAATTCTAAAAAATATCAATATTTGGTACTTCGCCGGCGCAAATCTCGCTAAGCGAAAATTAAGTCGCCAATTGACGACAACGCATAGTATACACAAAAAAATTTTAAATAATGTTGTTTTACATAAAATGTTTTACATTTTTTTTACTTAATTGTTGTTCTCGTGTTCACGCTAAGCGTGGAATGATGATTGCCAGAGCCTCAATTTATTTACTTATTATATTAGATAAAAATTTATCGGGTGATGCATATTTCACAATCTTATTAATTTTTTTTAAATATTTTATATGTGAATTTGTAACGATTATTATTTTTTAAGATATATTTTTAAAATCCGATTTTTTCTAGAGAGATTTTATGAAATGTATTAAATTTGTATATATAGCAACACAGCATAAAATTATGAAATAAAAAGAGAGTCGAAATAAAGTCGTTGACAGTAAAAGTCCGTCACATGTTTTGGAAACGTAGCAGAAAAAGGTTACCAGCGGAGATATTCCCTCTATCGCTGCTGTATCATTTTTGGCGACTTTATCACCTGCGCTGGCGAAATGGAAAAGTACCCAATATTTATATAGCATTGTTCAAAACGGAGATGAATTCTACGAAATATGGTCTTAAATATAAATTGGCTGTAAACAAATTAAACTATGGACCCTTAGAAATTCTTAATTATGAAATTATTTGACATGGAATTCAATATATTTTCATTTACGTTCCGATGCATGTTCTATTGGCGGCTAGTTGAGAAAAACGAAAACGCAATTCCGGGAAGCAATATTATTTCAAAATATTTAAAAAATAAGAAAATATCGTTATTTATAAAAGAAATCACTGTGAGGATATTAGAAAGTAAGGAGGTTCAATATTGTGATTGATGTTTCTTTACACAGCTTTCTCACGCAAAAATGACAATTTTCAAATAAGAAAGACAACAACATGCTTCTTACTTTAATCAAGAAAAAGTGAAAGTGTCACATCACTTAGATTCGTTTCATCGTGATAAAAGTAACTTTACAAAGAATTCAAATTCATGCCTTATTTTTTTTAATTAATTTCCGAACTGGTCACTGAATGGTTTAGCACTATTGTCTTCGGTTTAACAGTTCGTGGGATCAATCCTCACCTTGGGGTTGGGGTCCTGGTATAATTGGCTCTAGTGTGCAAAAGAAATGGTCGTTGAGAAATCAATTAAGGAGGAAATTAATTACAAAGTTTGAAATGAAACATATTTTTAATTTTAAGATTTCGATGATGTTCACCATTTAAAACTGGACAATAATTCACTGAACAAAAAGAATAGAGACTTTCTATATATAAATTGCAGAATTTTATATCGAATGGTAAAAATCTCGACCTTTGCATTTATATGAATTCTTCGAATTTTGGGAAGACTTTCCTTACAAATGCATTCTCAAGAACTCGTAACCATTTAAAAAGAACCGCACGACTCTGCATTCCTAACTTAATACAATTATTATAAATTGGATTACTTCACGCAGAAATTCAATTTATTTTACTTAAGAATAAGCTACTTTTTGAAGCGGGAGCGTACAGAACGGTCACAGTGAAAAGAGAAAATTTATTCCACTTTCTGCGTGACAGCTCACATTCATCTGTATTCAATTCACTATCAAATGAATATTTCTTGGAATGTATTTTGGGGATGAAAATTTAACGCAGTTGTCATTTCATATGGGTTTATTCAAGCATGTTTCTACGTCAAAGGAATGAAAAGATTCCTGGGTAAAATCTCTTTTTTCCCCCTCTAAAACTTAATTCAAAAAACCAAGTAAATAAGCCTAATTTTACTTCTTTAATTGAAAATCTTTTCTCTTTCTCAAATTTAATCAATGCACTTGTCATTGAAGTATCACAAAGCTAGGACGTGCCTCACTTAGCGAGTATTCATTTTTACAACAAAGAAATTAAAAAATCAGTAGTAAAAATTGTAATAATTTATTACAAAATATAGAGAATTCTCTTAAATTTAAAGGTAAAATCTACAGTTTCTTTATAATTTTTTTGGAGTAATTATATCTGAAGATGATCGTATAAAAATTATCGTATATTAATTTTAATCGAAAAATTTGCATAAAAACACTAAGCAGCGATAAGCGCTCAAATTTTCGAGGATGATTGTTTCCAAAGTATTCATGCAGTCATTGTCGTGTGCCAGCTAGGCTGGCAATATGGGGTGCGCTGCTCCACTTTTCCAACTGAACCCTATTTTGGTGTGGAGTCCGACTTCCTCAGTATACAGATGCTATAGGGACCCGTTTACAGGGTAGGCAACCATTCACTCCACATTCATACAAGGAAAGGAGAAAGACAGGATAGATAGAGAGAAAGTACATCCATGCCCACGGACCGGGATATGAACCCAGGACCTCCTTATCTGTAGTCAGGCACGCTGACCACTAGACAAGTTGGTTGGCATTTCCAAAGTAAAACGTTCATTTAATACTCAGAAAAAATGAAATTTAACATATTTTATTTTAATTTGTTCAAACAGAATCACAAAGTAATGTCTTGTTCAATCAAATCGAATTTTCAAAATTATCTATATCATATTATATATATATATATATATATATATATATATATACATATATGTGTGTGTATACATATATTTCTAAACGTTTGTGTATTGTCAAAACAAACGATGCTTTTTCGAAAATAGAAAAAAAATATCCTTTTTTTATTTACACAGTGGGGATGCAGAGAAAAGGAGGTCTCGTTGTGTTTTTCCCAACTTTATACATAGATAACTTGTTGATTTCTCTATTTTACACTGAAATAATCTGTTTTATTCAATCTTGTACGCAGATAATCTGTTGATTTCTTCATCTTACGCATAGATAATCTGCTTCTTTTCTTTATTTTATACGTAGATAAACTGTTTTTCTTTACCTTATACGTAGATTTCCCAAAACCTTGCACGTAGATAACCTGTTTTGTTTTTCCTATCTTATTCGTATATAATCTGTTTTTTCCCTATCGTACAAGTAGATAATGTGTTTTTCTCAATCTTACATGGAGATAACAGTCTTAAAAGAGAAGAAATAACCACTTGCATCCGTTCTTGAAACGAACAAAGTCTTCAAGCATTGTGCTTCACAGGTAAGAAACCTGACTCTTCGTTCAGATCAACGTTAATTAGTTAGAATTCGACTAAAATAACAAATTCGAAATGAAGCTTCTGTTATGTTAGTCAGAGATTAACTTCCTAGTGTTTGTCCATTAGTAGCTTTTAGTAATCTGTGTAAAAGTGCTGGAAACAGAAAAAATATTTAAGAAGTAAAATTCTCGCTTCTTTCTGCACTAACAAATATTTTTTGCTATTTGATATTGATATTTATATATTTTATTTCAGTGAAGAATAATTTTTACTATTTTGTTCACAATTTCTGAAAATGTACAGTCGTTTCCATTGCCAATTAAGTGCTTAAAATTTTCTTAATAATAGGAAAAGTTTAAACTCGTATTTTGTTGCCTGTGGAAAGCGTTGGAATATAGATTAAAGGGATTTTTGTTTTATAATTTAATGATTTTGAAATTAAATTTGAGTTTTAAACCGTTTTAACACTAATCTAATTTAATTTTAGCTAAATTGTATGGGAGAGAGGAATTTTCGTATTGTTGTTGTTGTTGTTTACTAATGACACTTGGACAAGCCAAGCTCGCTATGCTATGGGTCGATTGGGAGCGTCTTTCGTTTTAATCAGAGCACCATGAAGGTGAAAATACGACTTTGCTCTACACACATACTATAGGGACCCGTTTATAGGGTAGGCGACCATTAACAACCCATACATACAAAGAAAGGACAAAGACAGGATAGAGAGAGAGAGAAAGTACATCCATGCCGAACCGGGATTTGAACCCAGGACCTCCTTATCCGCAGTCAGGCACGCTGACCACTAGACAAGTTGTGCGATTTTTCATATTGTAAAATAGCCTTATGAAAAAAAATCTAAGTAAATAGCAAATATCATTAAAATAAAGTAGATCTAATTTTTTCAAACCCTAAGTTTTCCTCCAAGTTCCCCACTGGTGATAACGGTTACACGCTTGAGGCGGTAGTAAATAAATAGCTATAACAAATATATCAATATGCGCGCCACATGAATGTGTCTACCTGTCAAAAGCCATGAACAACAGTCAGCAGAGTGTCAGTGGTGCTTGAACCAGACGTCCCCTTCGGAAGCCCAGACAGAGCAGCGGTCGCTGAACTGTAGACACTGCTTCTAACATCTTGGTTCAGCTTGGGTAACGTTACATACATACATATATAGCGGTGCAGGTGAGCACCGGACTGTATCTTTATGGTAACAGGTTTGGAATACTCACCCTTCACCATGTGCCTTGTCATTTTAAACCACGGTCAGGTGACGAGGTCCCACCTGAGCTGATACTCTCCTCTCCACATCCCCACCACACCAGCGGAAGGACTTTGGACGTCACAGATTAACGCGAACACGTCCCCAACCCACGCAACTCCAGCAACCCAGTGAGGGAGTGTACGTGGTCACCCTCCCAATCACTGCCCGCGGCAAATGATGCTTCACTTTGTTGATCTTAACGGGAAGCGGCGTGAAACTACAGAGCCACCGGAGCTCTGTAGTTGAGAACAGAAAAGCCGCATCTATACTCACTGTGGTCCGTGATAGGACCATGCTGTCCAAAGAGCAAGGTCACAAGTTCAATACCAATCAGTGATGAACAATACATGATAGGTGTTGCCTTTACTTAATGCACGTTTGTCGGTATGGATTCTTGGAAGACTTCCTGGTCGCTTTCCTTGCAATATGGTACATTGCTCCTATTTGTGCAATATCTTTCCAGAAGACAAAATACTCTATGAAAGTACGACTTTGCTCTTTTTAAGCTGCCTCGTCATTTTGAACCACGGTCAGGTGAGGAGGTCTCACCTGAGCTGGTACTCTCCTCTCCACATCTACGCCACACCAGCGGAAGGACTTTGGGCGTCATATATTAACGTGGACACGTCCCCAACCCACGCAACCCAGTTGAGGAGTGTCGGCATGGTCACCCTCCCAATCACTGCCTGCGGCAAATGATGCTTCACTTTGAAAACGAATGCTCAACGGTAGCATGTCTATTCCCCAGATCGCACCTCCACGTTCACTTCTGTCATCTTTGCATCTGGGGGTGGCAGGTCAAGTCTTGGGAATCTTCTGCTTGCTCCCTGCTTCAAAATCACGAAGACTCCATCCGGCTGCTTCTATCCAACTGGTAAAGTCCATCTCAAGACTAGGTACAGGGAAGTATGCTGGTGCAACAACAACAACCTCTGTCATCTATGGCCCAGGGTGTACCACATTTGACACGTTTCGTATTTTTCACAGTCCCATTTTACCATGCATGTTAAACTTTTACCTTGGTGGTATGCGAACAGTTCACAAACTTCATGCACTTATCATGGCAGCTGTTAACTGGCGGTGAAAACTGGAATTTGCACGCGAATACCTGGACGTCCACTGAGTGGGGACAGTTAACGTTTTCCCATGAATCATGTTTTTTGATCCATTCTACAGATTGACATTGGCTCCTACGACATACGACGGAAAACCTCTGAAAGCAAACACCCTGAAACTTAAGCTGGAAGCGGGAGCATTATATGTGGTCAGGGGAATATCTTCCTGTCATTCTCTGGATTCACTTACCATTATCGAAGGCACGAAAGATCAATACAAGTAGCATTTGTCCTTGCGGACACTGTCCGCACTTATATGCGCTTTGATTTTCCTCAGGATGATGGCATCTACCAGCAGAACAATAAGAGCTGTCATTCATCTGCCAGTGTGCTTGCATGGTTTGAAGATCACCAGGACCACTTAACCCTTTCGCCAGAAAACTCACCTGACTTGAGCCCAATCGAGATTCTGTGAGACCATCTAGGTCGGGATGTTCGTGGCATGGATCCTCCCACACGTAATCTAGTGCAGTTGGCCGCTGTACTGGAGTCTGCATGTCCCAATGTCCCTGTGAACAGCACCTTCAGGAACATAACTGATTCTGTTCCTTTACTTCCAGCTGCAGTCCACTCCGCTAAAGGTGGTTATTTTGGCTACACACACACACACACACACACACACACATACACACACATACACACACACACACACACACACATACACACATATATATATATATATATATATATATATATATATATATATATATATATATATATATATATATATATATATATACATACATACATATAAGTGCAACTCCACCAACATGGTCTGGGAGCAACATTACCCCTCTAACTATAATATAACCAAGGATATGTTTCTCACAATGTTATGTTTCCTCTTTAAACATACTAGAGTTTCTGCTGCCCTCAGGGATCTATCACGTGACACTAAACAGCTTTGAAACGCACGATCTCCTTGACGAAAATATTCCACATTATGGATGCCATATTATTGGAAAGGAATAAACTAAAAAATAAATCAACATTATGTAGACTGATAATACATTAAATCAGAATATTTAATTAATTAAAATTTCGGTAATCGTCATTGGAAGCAAATGAGTGTGAAGTAATTTACATTTCCTTTTGGTGGTACATGAAGAGATTGTAATATAATTCACAGCTTTCTAATATCTATAATATAACGTTAAAATAATAACTGCATATTTTTCTAGTTTAAATAAATTATAAAAAAATATAAGTGCATAGTAAATTCCATGGAAAAAATTTTTAAAACTAAAATATAGTACTGTATTAATTACTGTAATATATATAACAAATTTAATACGTGAAGCAAAGCATGCTGTAAAATTTACAGTAAAATGTGCAGTAAACTTATAGCAAAAGTTCTTTATAATTATTGTAAAAGGTTTTAAAATTTACTGTAGATTATGTACTGGCTTTCCCAAACTAACAGCACATTATACAGTAAAATGCAAACAACATGCTGTACAGTGTAAAGCTGAGAATAGAGGATAACGTTTTACAGGCTTAAAATTTTTAATTCTAGCAATTTATAAGACAGTTCAAAAGGTTTGATGATATCAATATTTATTACAATTTTAATTTCAGAAATTTGGAAAAATTGATTTTATTCATCTAAAAAGCAATCTAAATGTAAAGGATGTGTTAGTGATTTTGGTGTTGGGCAGTTTTGAAATGGGATTTCTATCAACAAAATCTATCATTTTAAATAGATATGTCCTTTAATCAGTCAATTAAACCAGTTTTTTAAAAAAGCTGCGTCTCTACTACTATTAATTACATGTAGCCAATAAATAAACTTATAGTTTGAAGTGGATTCAATTCTACAATTAACATCCAAGTCTGGAAGCGAACCCATGAACTGCTGAATTGGAACCCAAATAGCTATTATTCTAACTGAACTCTTTTAGAAATACATATTTCATTCAATTATGTCATTACAGATTCTTGTAAAAGATTAAAAATTTACAGCTTTAGAAACCAGTTCATCCAATTCCGCAGCTGTATTTATGGACTAACTTGGAACTTGCGAAATTCATCCATTTCTGCCACAATAAATTTTGCAGACCATCCATCTTTCATTCACTTGATATTTATGGATGAATAGAGAAATTGTTTTTCCTCTCTTTATGCTTTAATCGATTTCTGTCAAACAGCAAAAAGTCTAATCGCTTGTTCATCTAACTCTGCATCGTTCATTTTTGTAGAATAACAAAAATTTAAGAGCAGGTGCATAATCTATGTGCTTCATCTAATTCTGCCCTAGTATATTTTGGTTAAATAGACAATTTCATGGACTTCTTAAGAAATTATTCTGTGTATTTCACTATTTCAATAATAATAATTTCAAATAGTAAAAATGTCGTCTTCCCTAAAATGACCAGCATGGTAGTTTATGATATTTTTGTCAAAAATTAATAGTTTTTTTAAGGTTTACATTTTTTTAAACACAATGATTGTAAAGAAATTAATTCTATCAGAAAATATAATTTTAAAATAATTTCAATTAAATTATATTTTAAAAAAATAACCTTAAAACTAAGCTTTTTCTTTGGTAATATAGTACAAATAAAACATTATCCAAAAGGATATTATAAGTAGGCGATAATAAAACATTTCTACATGTAAAAATGTAATGAATAAATCATCGTTTGTTCATACTAAATTGTCATTTCATAAAGAAAAAACGATAAATTTTTTATTTGAAGTTTATGTTCATCAGATAAATAATATTTAATTGTTGCCAAGATGAATTGTTAATTTTTCATATAATGCCAATTCTCAATTTTAAAATCACTTTTATCTTCTTTGATACTGCTCCGAAAAAGCAGGAATTTTAAATTTTTAAAGAATGGCATGTATGAGCGAGATTCTGTTAAGAGATTACTGGTGACTTCGTTAGGGAAAAACTGCAAAAGGGTTGATGTGACTAATATCGTTAAATTTTTAACGAACTGCCAAAAGCGAATTTAATGAGCTTATAGCTTTTAACTTGTTTATTTATGCTGTCCTTTTTTATTACCATGCGAAGAAGTAGACAGCTCATTTTGAATTCTGAATAGTAAATTTATGCAAATAAATGTTTTACCTGAAGATAGATAGGGTAAAATAATCTCTTTTACAGAAAAAAAGCTTTGCTATTAATAAATAAAAAACTTTTGCAGTGTTATTTTAATTAAAATATTTGTCATGTATTTTGTCATGTATTAGAAAATGATTCAATATTTACAGCAAATTATTGCTTCTGTGATATAGAAATGTGGTACATAAATTTTCCTTCTAAATCTGTTTTTAATAGTTAAATTAATACACAGGAAAAATTGCATGAAAATAATACGAAGATATAAATATGTTGATATTTTTATTCCCTAACATTTGTTTTGAAATTAAAAGTATACTTAAATGAATTTTTAATTTGATGTTAATTCCCTAATAGAAACATCATTTTAATAAAAAAAATATAGCTCACCACCTTCATAAAATATTTTACTAAAATGCCCTTTTAATAAAATATTTCAACATGAAATAAGTTATTAAAATGAGACTTCAATAAAAAATATATTTTATGGATAAACGATTCGTAAAGCGAATGCTTATTCAAGATAATTTTCAAATAAAATATTTATGATTCGTAAAAAGTAAGTTTTTTCATGCTTATTTATTCATATTTCTATCATAAAATAATGATGAAAAATGATTATATTTTCGAGTATATTCATAATGGTAAAGAAATGTATTAATTCTCATCTTTTATGAGAAAAAAATTATTCGCAACATATATAAAGATTTGAACTTTTTGCCACCCACCCTATCTAGTGATCCTGGGTTCGAATCCCGGTTTGTTCATTGATGTACTTTCTCTCTCCCTCTCTGTCCATGTCCTTTATTTGTGTGAATGCCTACCCTATAAACGGGTACATATGGCATGTGTGTACTGAGAAAATAGGACTCCACACCAAATTAGGTTCAGTTAGAAAAGTGGAGCATCGTACTCCATATTACCAGTCTAGCTGGCACAAAACATTTGACCGGAGTCTTTACATACTGATACATGATATAAAGAATGGAATTTATATTAAAGTGTTTGTCTCAAAATAACTAAGTTTCTGTTTTATTTTTACGCTTTGATTAAAATATTTCTTTTAAACTGTAGCCGTGACGAAAGCTGGTTTGAACGCACTGTAAAGAAGCTTAAGCTGCAATAAACTCCATTCCAATCATGGCCTCTACTTAATATACTTTAAGGTTCCCCTCGATTTCTCTTCAATTTGGAGGTATATGGTTAGCGATGTTGGTTTATTTGTGGCAAAATCGGGATTTTTGGCCTTTTGGATCTCTATTTTGATCTGGTAAGTTGATTTTTAACTTTTTTCTTTACACATTTCTATGGATTCACTGGTGCAATTAATGTTTTTGAAAAAAACATTAATTTTAAACTCATTTGTAAAACTCGTGTAATTTTTTTTTAGTTATGATAAATTCCACATATTTTCGACTCCATTAGGTTTCGAACACGCTAGAAAACATGTTAAAAAATTTAGTTTACTTTAAAAGATGAGTAAAATCGAGCTTCTTAACGTTAAATACATTTGTTTCCACTTAAAAAAAAGAGTCTCATTTTTAACATTTAAAGCATTCTTAGCCGCCCAACTTGTCTAGTGATCAGCGTGCTTGACTGCGGATAAGGAGGTCCTGAGTTAGAATACCGGTTCGGGCATGGATGTACTTTTTCTCTCTCTATCTATCCTGTCTTTGTCCTTTCCTTGTATGAAGGAGGTGTGAATGTGGTTGCCTACCCTATAAACGGGTTCCTATGACATGTGTGTACTGAGGAAGTCGGACTCCACACCAAAATAGGGTTCAGTTGCAAAAGTGGAGCAGCGCACCCCATGTTGCCAACCTGGCTGGCACACGACAACAACAACGAAGCATTTTTAAGATTTGTATAATTATTTTACTAGTGATTCATGCCATCTTGTTTTCAGTACCATCTTATTTCTTCAAACTTGCACCAAAACATCTTGGCGAAAAGTAAAATCGCCAATTTCCGCCAAGGAGCATCCTAAAGTATATTTTTCCCGAATTCTAATATTCTGCGAGTTTCAAAATTCAAGAAATGTGTTACTTCCCACGTTTTAAAATTATCATCTATGTTTAACCGCTGGCGATAAGTTTTTTTTTATATTTTATTTTTTATTTATTTATTTTTTTTTATATCCTACGTCGAGACAGCGGCATGAGTCCTCTGTGGTGACGAAAGTGTGTCTCGTTCGGTTACCAAAAGGCTTTCTAGGGGGCACCACGTAGAGGTGAGACCCCTCCCAAAACTGGCGATAAGTAAATTTTGATACTTGATGAATGACGTCGTGTTTCATAATGAACATCGATGTGTATGGGCATCGTCTTTCCCATTCTTTCTGCATTTCCATACATTTTTTGAAACTACGCAGCGGACAGCGAAAAGATCGAAGGCCCTTTAAGTCGTTTCAGCAACCGCAGCGTAAATTGTCCTCCGGAGGACTTTTTTGAGACAGTGTGCTGTATACATGTGTCGTAAGAGAGGAAAATCGGAAATCTCACAAGCACCCACCTTGGCATACATAGCGGTGGAGGTGATCCCTGGATTGTATTGTTAGGTTAACGGGTGTAAAATATTAGCTTGTCACTAATTCACCGTAATTTTGAGCCACGGTCAAGTGAGGAGGTCACACCTGGGATGGTACCTTTCTCTCCACGTCCAACGCTGCACCAACGAAAGGACTTTGCGATACGTCCTTAACAGAAGGAGCTCCAGCAACCCAGTGAGGGGAGCGTACGTGGTCACCCTCCCAATCATTGCCCGCGGCAAATGATGCTTCAATTTGCTTTCCTTAACGGGAAGTGGTGACCCACCTTGACAACCGAGTTTTCAATTGCAAGTAGCTCAACATTCATCTCCCGTTGCTAAGGCTGGGATCAAACCCATTGCCTTATGCTCTGAACAGCGATATCCTGCCTCTAGGAAATTCAACTCATTTATTTTTTAAGAAAATGAGAAAAAATCCCTGATGACTTTTTTTTAAGAAAAAATTAGCGATATTTACAATTTTCGAATTTTGAAAATGTTTTTGGCAACACCAGCGTACGTGTTTTCACGGTAAGCGGATTCTCATTTTTAGTGACAGTCAAGCCGCTTTAAATCGCTCAGTTCTTTCGAAATCAAATCTAAAATGATTTTGGAATGTAGAAACATTCTTACAAAACTGGCAACTAGAAACAAGGTGATCCTTGTATGGGTGCCAGGGCACAAAGGTATCGAAGGTAATGAAAGGGCTGATGAACTTGCTAAACAAGGATCGTCTTTTGCTCCCATTGGTGCAAAACCTTTTTGTGAGAAACCTTTTGAAGACCGAAAAAGCCAAAGTTCTTAGATGGGAAAAACGGAAGATGTATGAAGCTTGGCTCAACACTCCTGGTCAAACCCACGCTAAAAGTATGATCTGTGGATCATCAGCGAGGATTGCCTCTGAAATTCTCAGAAGCTCTAGGCAGAAGATACGTTTAATCGTAGGCTTCATAACTGGGCACTACTATTTCAGTAAACACCTCCATAAAATGGGACTGTTTCAGCAAGACCCTATCTGCAGGATATGTCATACGCAAGAGGAAACGGCCAAGCATATCATTTACGAATGTGAGGTTCTTGCCCTCCCAAGATTAACTTCTTTAGGCATCATCCATACTAGAGAGTTACACCTACACTCCATTAAAGGGTTATCGGACTTTATTAATAAAGTGGGTGATCCGAGCAACTGGAACTAGGAAACATTGGGTTTGGAATTAAAAGTAAAAAATGCTGATAAAAGCAGAGGTGCCCAAAATAATACAAACCCAACTCTAAGAAGAAGAAGAATGTACCTGTTTTCAGTTTTCCCAGTCCAGGATGTATTGGCTCTTGGATGATAGAAGCCCGATTTTAATCACGGGCAACTCTATATTTAAAGAGCGCTTTCAAACGGTCAACATTTCATTTAATCTGTTTAAGAAACCTTATCTCGAGGTGCGAAGTAGCGTTTTGACAAAAAAAATTTAATCAAAAAGTAAATATCGCGTTAGAAATAGTTGGTTATCGGTGTATTTCAAAACTATTATTTTTCTCCAAAATTTGATTCCAGCTTTTAAGTATGATGGTGTGCCTCGGAGGATGTGTTCTGTAAAAATCTTGATTTTTTAATTGATTTCATTTAAAAGGAAATAAATCGGTATGGCAAATATACCGACATATATATATACTGCAGTAAAAGCATATAATTCAGTTAATTCACAGAATAACTGGGTATTTCATGAAGTAACTAGGTAGTTAAATAATGTTAATAATAGGTAAAATATTTCATACTTTATCTAATTATTCCATAAAATAACTAGTTATTTTATGAAGTGACTCGAGTTAAACCGTTTAAGTGAAAAGTAAAAATTGAAAGGTTAGTTTATTAATAAATTAATCATAAATAGTTGAATTATCAAGAAAAATACTTCTATATATTTCTTATAATTTATTAAATTATTTCTGCTACGGTTATATTCCTTATAAATTATTAATTAATTATCTCTGTTACGGATGAATAATTAATACATTACAAGGAAAATCAGATGATATAATTTATTCCTACTCATATTGCGAACATTAGTTAAATAGAAAGGAAAGTAAAACGATTTGTTGCAGAGATCAGTTACAGAGGGTGTTAACACATATTTAGAACGATTTTGGGGCCGTTTAATTAATGTTTAAAATGTAAAGACTATTTTTTTAAATGTTTGATCTGATAGCTTTCTTTCTGGACTCTAAGTCTGCATCGTGATTTCCATGATAGAAGAGCTTTTCGTAAAATTTCCAGGGGTATTGCGTTCCATCCCTCTTCCACTAGTTTCCAGAGTCTATCCATTGTGGTAGGTTTGCGTTAAGAAAGAGTTCTTTTTAACTGACCAAAGGCACAATAATCCATCGGTGAAACGTCAGGGGACTTTACAAGAATATTTTGAAAAGGTGTTTATGCAATACTTGTATGAGTCTGCATTTTTTCAAGGAATGCAGCGGTAGTTTTCGAAGTAGGACTTGTGACTTTGTCTCGATGAAGTTTCACTCTTTGAAAATCTTTGGGATAAAGAAGTGGAATTTCTTCTGTAAATATTGGACGTAAAACCTTCTCCTGATAGAATGATGAATTGATTTTAACATTTTTTTCTACTCTTTTTATTTTTAATTTCCCATTGTAGGAGAAACCTGCGACTATCATAAACCTCTTACTGAAACTTTCTTTACATTGACGGAACCAGGTTTGTAAATTTTTTCTCCTCGTTTTCTATAGTAAATAGACCTTTTTTTGTTGTTGTCATTTAGGGAAACCCATGCTTCATCAAGGGTCACAATGTATTTCCATTTATCTCTTGCTAAATGGTTTTCATACAGAATTCTACAAAATGTTTTGCGTTGAGCCACATGTCTCGGTAAAAGCTGGTGAACATTATGGTTTTTAGCTTTTTTAAGTTGTAAATCTTGATTTATTATTTTATTTATTGTTGATACAGATGTATCTAAAGACTTTGCAATTGATTTCTGTGTTGATGTATTTTCTCTTGTTACCAGCAATTTCACTTTAGGAACATTTGAAACAGTACGTACTTTTTTCGGATACTCGTTTGGAGTCTTCTTTCCATGTAGAAATAATGATTGACGGCTTTTACCTGTCCGATTAATAATGTTGCTTATTTTGCACATAGAAATTTTAATACCATGCATTTCACAACGTTTTTGAATCCTGGAATAAGAATATTTCTCTTCGGAAAGCGCAAAAACATATCCCTCAATCCACAGCTTGTTTACATGCGACATTTTAAAAGAACAATAAATTCAAAAGTAGCAGAAGATATTTCTCATTTCAAAAAATAAGCTGTTGCCAAAAATTTTTATTTCAAAACATTTACTTTTTTAAAATTCTTAATCGAAATCGTTCTAAAAATGTGTTAACACCCTCTGTATTTGTTGAATGTGTGAAAGATTTATTATTTATTTTATTTATTATTTTTTGATAATGAAACACACCCGGGGAAGAAAAAACTGTTGTTTCATAAAAAGATTGAGTATACTTTTTAGAACAAAAATTTAGATTTTATGAAATACTTTTATTTTCTTTTCATTATTTACTAGACCATAGATTGTGATGACAATCTGAATTGCATTGTATATTGTTTTTGAAACAAGAATGCATTTTACGATTGCACTTTTCCTATACGAGCACTTTTTAAAAGCTTATCCAATACCGCAACACTCAGCAGCTTCAACAGATACAACAGTCAGAACTTTAGTAAGAAATTCAATTCTAAACTACAGAATAAAGTCATACACATCACTGCAAAACAGCTATAAATGGTTCAAAACTTACCAAAAGCAGCTAAAACCTGTTCAAACAACTTTCAAGTGTCGTATTTCATACTGTAACGATCAAGTAATAGTTGTTCTATAGAATACCTACAGTCAAATTGTAGAATTCAATAATTCTATATACTTTAACTGAATCGTCTAATTATTTCATGAAATAACTCGTTATTCTATGAAATGGCGAATCTCAGATTTTTACAGTTATGTATACAGTAGAAGCTCAATTTACGAGAACTCACTTGGACTAATATATCTTTTTCTCCAACGGCGGGCACGAGAGGGTTGAACCCTATGCCACAACAAGGCCAGAAACTGAAACTCATTTGTTGTTACCCAACGGGCACCTGTGAACCAAGTCACAGAGGCGAGTAGCATTACCCGCGTCATACCACCATGAAACCCGTTTATAGGGCGGGCAACATTCATACATCATCACGGAAGAAAGGATAGAGAAACACAGAGAAAGAAAGTAACATTCATGCCCGGACCGGGATTCGAACCCAGGACCCACAGCTCAGGAGTCAGGAGCGCTAACCACTCAGCCATCGGTCGTTGGACTAATATATCTTAGAATAGAAACTACGTTAAATAGAAAAGCAAGTATTATAGCTTGAAATTAATTCTCTCTCTCTAACCAAATTCTCCCTATTTCAATTGAAGTTCTCTCTTTTACCAAAATTTTCTCTATTTTACTAGAGTTCTCTCTCTTTACAGAATTCTCTCTCATTTACCGAAACTCTCTCAATGTTGGTGCATTTACTAATCCTTTCTGATCTACCAACTGGCCCATGCGTTCTTGCAAATTCAATCTCAAGAAGGTAGGGGACAAAGAAGTCCTAGAGAAGGAAGAGAGCATCATCTTTTCGTCCAAGGAACCTGAGTACACAGATAAGGGTGACTAGTTCTCTCTCTCTCTTTATCAATGAAGTACTCGGGAAATGATGGATTGCTTTGTCGAAGCTCATGGATGAGTTATCCCTTCATTCAAGTCACCTGCGAGACAAAATTATTGTGAGACGTCGTTTTTCAGCGTCATTCCAAGAAGACCTTGTGCTCAGAATGTTTAGTTTTCATTAGGCGTTTCCTTGCATTTGATCTCCAAGCTAATACCCATACACTCTCACTTTGTAAAAGAGTATTTAGAAAAAAAAAAGGAAAAATTCCCAGTGAAGAATTTAATGACTCTGCAGTAGAATTGTCAATTCAATTTTCTCAATCATAAAATAAAAAAATAAAGAAAATAAAGAAAACGAAAACTAGAAATTTGAACATAGATGCCGTATAATCCAGGATACCATATTCTAAATTTTGTTGACTTTTTGGCGGATTTCCTTTTGTATTTTGCAACCTGGTTTTTATTACGTCATAGACATGGAGATCTATAAAAATTATGCAGAAAATTCTGTTTTGGCAAGCTTAGTATTGACGTCTTCGCGCACATCGCAATACGCCAACTTGGCAAGATTTCTTTATCGCCAAAAAAATTTAGAATTTTGAATCCTGGATGAGACACGGCAACTGTGCCGAAATTCATGACAATAAATTCACAAAAAAGGAATTTTTCCAAAATTTAATTCTTGAAATGGAATTAAAATTTTCATTATTCTTATGGAACCCTTCGTGAAATGAGCCTGTGACATTGATTTCTAGCCACTAAATCATAAAATCGTGAGTTTTCGCAAATTAAAGGTTCGTAAAAATTATCGTCTGACGTATATATATATATATATATATATATATATATATATATATATATATATATATATATATATATATATATATATATATATATATATATATATATATATATATATATATATATATATATATATATATATATATACATGTATATATACATATATATATATATATATATATATATATATATATATATATATATATATATATATATATATATATATATATATATATATATATATATATATATATATATATATATATGTATGTATGTATGTATGTATGTATGTATGTATGTATGTATGTATACACATGAATTCTATTGATAAAGAATTCCTCTGTTAAAGAGCTTTTGCAGCTATTCGGGAATGGGAATCCAATTGATTTGCCTCCTAAAGCAAGGTAAACATGGAGCCTGAACTTCGCCTGAAAGACGCATTATGTCTCCGGGAATATTTCCATTTCCTTCATCGACGAGAAGAGAGCGCTCCTCCCCGAATCCGTTTTGGGACAACAATGCCCTTCCGAATCTCGTACTCGGGGGCGCATATCCCACAATATTGTGCTTCCTCTTTAAACATTAAAGATATTAAAATTTGTGCGCTGCCTTCAGGGATCTGGCGCAAGGGATCACGGTCACAGTTCGAAAGCTCGTTTTCTCCAAGGCTGAGGTATCTGGCCATACGTTGGGAATAAAACACATTAACAGTAAAGCAGCAGTGACGTCAATAGATAGATCTCATTGATGAGCAACATTTAAAAATTGAAATTGTTTATATTAGAGGCTAGTTAGAGGGGAATTATTTTTGAAATATATTTTCCTTGTATACACGTATAATGAATGCTACTTAATGGATAGAATTTGGCTCCGTAAAATCAACTCTTTAGAGGTAGTTATTGTATATATTAGCAATTATTTAAATCATTGTTAATGTAAGCAACTATTAACAGTTCTTTAATCAAACAGTATACTACATATATATATATATATATATATATATATATGATATATATATATATATATATATATAGTCCCTCCTATAACATGATATATTAGTTCCGCGTTATAGGAAATCGCGTGGTACGAGAATTCGCGTAAAATGATTCACGCGTTTAGTTTTTCTCCTAAAAGGAGGTTTAAACCAAATAGTGAGGAAAAACTATGTTATGAACGAAATGTAAACGTTTTATTAAAATCAAATGAAGGACATTTTAATTAAGAAACTATACAAATGTAAATAAAAAAAACAGTTCATTTGAAATAAATCAAGTAATTCGAAAAACAATTTTATTACATGTCTTTTCGCTGTAGGGAGCTATCTGCAATACCGTTCCACCGATATCTTATTTTAGCAGAATTTTCAAAGCTCAATTTAATTTTATAAGAACAATATTGACACAATGTGCAAATGGACGCGAAATTGTTTGTGAACTGTACAAATCATTATAAATTTCGTAGTACTGAAACATAACGTAAGGAATCAACGCGTTTATAGTTTGTTATTTTAAACATCGTATGAATGCATAGTTTTCCAAGCATAATTTCTGCATATTTGTCTTGCCGTCAAGTGGATCAAAGGTAATAGGACAAGATTCTCAAGGTACTTTACATTGCCGGTATAGTTTGTTATTTTAAACATCGTATGAATGCATAGTTTTCCAAGCATAATTTCTGCACTTCTAGTCGTCAAGAGGGTCAAAGATAATAAGACAAGGTTCTCAAATTACCTTATTTTGCCTGATTCCTTTTTTTCTTTTCAGCTTGTTACAGTATTACTTGCTGCGACATAAATTGTAGTCGAAACCTTATAAACGGTCAATTATCTTGGAAGTACGGCAATGGATATCCGTTATGCTCATGTGCGAGCTCATCACGGATTCTGAGGAAATGGAAGAGAGGGTTTATTACCTAAATATGCCATAAATTTAGCTATAATTATCAATATTAGAATTTCAAAGAAATATTGGACGACTTTTTTCATCATAAGAAACTATTAGCTTAGGAATTGGAAATTATGTTTTATGTTGTGATGCTGGTTCACCAATTATCTTCTGTTTGCCATGGACTTCATTCCGAGTCCTTCTTCTCTATAAATTTTAAAGTTCCTCATTTTTTTTTATCTAATCCAGGTAAGTTTCCAATTTACCTGTTCCAATTTACGACAAACTAATCATGAGGAATTTCAACAAGTGGATCAAGGTGTGGGATATTTGGTGGCTCTAAATTATGCTTACAGAATGATTTGAAAATGTTTGACGTGACTTGACGAATGAATTAATTTATCTGATTTTGTTAAGTTTTGACTTGCTCTCTGCTTTTGCTTGTTTTATTTGTACAAGCAATGTTTAATGTTTCAGTCAACTTACTCTGCAATTGTAAATTTCTGTTTTCGTCCTTGCACAGATGTAAGGTGCACTTTTACATATTCTTCCTGTAATGTGGTGTCTATCATATCACGACCTGATTCTCCTCTGCCTCTGTGTAACATCAAAAAAAATCATTTACAGTAAATTAAAAAAAATAATAGAGAATCTTTGTACAATCATGCATCTGGTGGTAAGAGGAGGAGTGTCTTGCTCAGTAAAAATTCCAGTTCCCCTCCCTCGATCTGTTGCAATAGTTTTGCTTACTGCACTTAATTATTAGCTGAAGCATTTGCATCTTATTGGAATCAATGATTTAGCTAGTTGCCCTCTGTACCTACAGGATGATATGGAGTTATTATTATAAGGCCAAAATATACGTTTTTTTTTAGATTTCATGCAAATATATATAGAACCACCAGAGATAAAACATGTTAGTTTTGAATTTAATGCAAAAAAAATGTTTTTAAAAAATTGTTAGATTAAATACAATATCATTTTAAATAACATTTCGAAAATTGTTTCTTCAGCAGTGAATTTATTAATAAACAATTTCTTCAGGTAATCATTAAACAAAGAATACGTTTGAAAGCTCAAAAATGTATCTTTATCTATACGAAATACTTCGATGAAATATTTTATACTGTTTTTATTCGTTTCGAAAACTGTACTTTTTTGCACAGATAAATTTTACGTAAGAACTTAAGTTTATAAGTAAATTATGCTTTTAATAAGTTTTGTACGTCTCAAATAAAATATTTTACTGCAAAACTGCGTGGCATGACAGCCCATGTAGACCAAGGCCTACAGTGCCCAAAACTGTTTTCAGTTCCGAGGGCCCTGGAGTGCGAGGCATATGTCCTAATTAGGTGGTCAGCCTAACGTCCAACTCCCAGTGCTTAGTTCCCAATAATGCCTGGTTCCCAGTTTATACACCCACTGAATATGGGCTGAGTCAAGAATATAAGAATGAAGGGCTGAGTCAACCTGTCCCCACCCGAGGATCGAACCTGTGTCATGGGAGTGTGAAACGCTACCACTAAGCCACCGGGCTTCATAAATATTTTAGTAGGTTAAAAAATTAAAAAAATCTTTTTTTATCCTAAGTCGTTTTTGTTTTGTATTCGGCATGTCTGCCATTATGTGACGGGTAACCCAATAAAGTGATGCTGAAGCATAAGAAGAATCAAAATTAGAATCCCTAGAGTTGTTTTCAAGAAACCCCTTTCTGTATGACTCATTGTTTTAAAGTTTCTTGAAAGCAATTCTACGGACGGTCATTTTAATTATTTTTTTTATTCTCCATCATCATTTTACTCGTCAAGTAATGGCAGAGATGCCGAAGAGACGGATATAGGATAAAAAAATAATGTTCTGACCATCAATTCATTTATGGTTTATTAAAAAATTGAATGCGTTAAAAAAAGTAGAACAAAAATTCAGATTTCGAACTATGAAGAGGATTTTATTTATATAAATAAAAAAAACCCTGAGCACACGTTTCGGCGTGGAAATGCTATGATGATGCTTTTTCATTATTGTAAAATGAAAAATTCGTCAAAAGAAAATGCACAATTCGTTAAAATTTAGAAATCCGATAAAATATGCATTTTTCATGATGTTGAAATCATTTTTAAATACTGTTTCTCGATTTTCCCATGATTTAAGGACAGGATTTGCGGGTTTCATGGTCAAATAACTGTAAGCCAATAAAAGTTCTCTTCTTCTTTTCCTCTCCTCCCCCGCATCAGTATGACAAAGCGTTGAAAGGAGAGAGTCGCCTACTGATCCCCATCTGATTAACTTAAATGCATTCGATCGCGGATTCGCAACACCACCCACGCCACCTTTGCCGAAAGAATTCATCTGTCGTTTGAATATCCGAGTCATCTTATCGCTGTAACGAAACCCCTCACTCAACGGACCGCGTAAAAAAACCTCACTTCTGAGGAAATTGTTTCCGTCCTCCCCCGGACTTTCTCGTCATCAAACGATAATGAGTTGTTTTCGTTGGTATTTAATCAGTGGGAAAGCCTCCTGGAATCCATGCTATTTATTATGTTCAGACACAGAGTTCATGTTCAAGAAGCCCGTCGTTCCTTCATGTGCGCATAGAGTACAACTTACATGAATAATGTAAGGAGAGAAATTCATTATCAATTCCGTAAATTTAAATTTAATTTAATAAATTGATTCGAATTACTATAGAATATTACACAAATATAACCGTTTTATATATATAACCGTTTTATGTGTGTATATATATATATATATATATGTATATATATATATATATATATATATATATATATATATATATATATATATATATATATATATATATATATATATATATATATATATATATATATATATATATATATATATATATATATATATACATACATACATACATATATATATTACATATACATATATATATATATATATATATATATATATATATATATATATATATATATATATATATATATATATATATATATATATATATATATATATATATATATATATATATATATATATATATATATATATATATAAACGGTTATATTTGTGTAATATTCTTTAGTAATTCGAATCAATTTATTAAATTAAATTTAAATTTACAAATATATACATATAATATACATATATATGTATGTTGTTGTCGTGTACCAGCTGACAATATGGGGTGTGCTGCGCCACTTTTTCAACTGAACCCTATTTTGGTGTGGAGTCTACTTCAGTTCACACATGCCAAAGAGACCCGTTAATAGGGTAGGCAACCATTTACAACACATTCATACACAGAAAGAACAAAGACAGGATAGATAGAGAGAGATAGTACATCCATGCCTAAACTGAGATTCGAACCCAGGACCTCCTTATCAGGGTTTCTGACCATTAGACAATGAGGGCGGCATACATACAAATATATATATATATATATATATATATATATATATATATATATATATATATATATATATACATATATATGCACCGGTAATTACAATTTAAAGCATCAAATATAGTACTATTGGAAATTCAACCAGCGCAAAAGCAGCTAAAGAGTGATACGCCAGTATAATTAAGATACAACATGAAGAAAAATAAAACATGGGGAAGAGAAAATATACAAATAACAAATAATAGGAAAAAAGAATGAGGACCACGTCTTCGTCAGGAGGGAGATGGTCAACTATGGTTGATTTCTTTCTTTATCTTTAAAATTAAAAATTATTATGATACGCTGATTGAAAGTTTTACAACTTGGAAGTCAAAACTTTTAATAAAATTAAGCAATTCATTTTTGATAATAATTTGACATTTCCAGGTATTAGATTTGTCCCATTATAACCTGCTATTAAAAATCTTAAGAGGACAACTTTATTATTAAATTTCAGTTTATAAAGCTTCCAATAACTATGCATTTTTTCGTAAGAAAATTTTATTTAGATATAATTCATAATGAAACACAGTAAATTTCAATACATGCAAACGCTTAAATTCCACAGCTAATATCATTAGTAAAAAATTTCTGGGTTTTTATAAATATAAATAATTATAAATTAGAATTTCCTTATTTGACAGTTATTCATAAATTTCCCATAAAATTCAGGTATATTACTTGCGAAATTAAATCTTACATGGATAAACATGGTATAATTTTTGCTAAGTATCTAAACATCATACTAAAAAATATTGTTAATTCTGAAGTAACTAAAGGATTGTGTGTGTGTGTTGAAAATAATTGAAAAGTTTTAGACTTTATCTTTATCACACAAATAATTATATATATTAAATTAATTCCTTTAATTTTAAAGACCTTTTCAACAGCATACTAATAGATAAATTAAATGTATTGCATTTCTATTTTCTTGATTATAAGACTTTATTAAATGTTTATTTTAAATTCTGGAATAAATTCGTTAAATTTTATATTTTATAACAAGTATATAAACATTGGCAACAATTTTTATTCAAAATTTTGATATTCCACAAGGCTGCAATTTCTAAAATATATTTTTACGTAATTTTGTAAGAAGTTTAATTTATCAGAATCCGTTTGCTTTTAGGTACACTGCTGGCCACTGTAAATGCAACACCCTGAAGGAAGCATGCAAATAACATGAAATTTACAACATGCACAAGCGGAGGTTGTTGTTGTCGTGTGCCAGGTAGGCTATAGGGTGCACTGCTCCACTTTTCCAACTGAACCCTGTAATGTCTCCCCATCGGCACTTTCGATTTTAAGATCCTATGTTTTTTTTTGTTTTATTTTGTTTTGATTTTCAGAGAGACTCGTTGTACGCGAAGCAGGCGAGAGAGATTGTCGCGAACCCATACATGGCTCCTTGTAAATTTTGTTCATTTTTTAATTAAATGTGTATGTTTCAAAATTGGAGTCATTTATTTGTTTGTTTGTTTCATAACAAACTTATGTTTTTGGTGGCAGCGGTGGGATGCTTTTTTAATGCTTTGCATTAGCATCCATTATGGAAATTAATTATGTGCACTATATTGGATTACGTGCCGCAATGTTGGAATACAGGTAGGCCATTTTGATCAATCTTTCTCTGGCTACTATTGAAAATGAATAGTTTGGAATGTTATAGAAATTTATACAATATTTAGTTTCAATCTTATTTACGTGGTTTTCATGTTATATCAATTAATTTTGTTTATAAGTTAGTAAATGGTGTATTCCATATTACAAAAGCTAATTTCTGTATTTCGTGTATTCGAATTTAAAGTGTAATATTTTTTATAAGAAAAGTGTATCTTATTATAAATTTGCATTTCTTAATTTTTATGTGGTTGATGTATTTCAATTCACGTAGGAATATGTTAAAATAACTATGTTGTTATAGATTAATGTGTAAAATCGAAAGTACACTTAAATTCATAATTTTTTGAATGTTTCACTGAAAGTAGATTTTATGAAAGTAATATATACTTTAGAAAGGTTTTGATTTCGTTATGTGAAAACGAAAGTACATGATTACAAATAGGTTTGAATTTAAAGTAATGTGAGATTTATTGATGTGTTTTTGATTTTTGTTTGCAAAGTATCAAACTGGTTTATTTCATATTTAGAAACGCATATGTTTATTTTCATTGATAAAGATTTGAAAAGATATTTTCTTACTGTTTAAAATATCGTACGTTATTATCATTTTTATGTCGTGTATGATTAACTAACTAAGTTTATTGATTTGAAATCGAAAGCTGATTTCTGGTTTAGATTAGTTAAAGCTTTTAATTTATATTGTTGTTAAGAATTGTAGAGTGTTCTATATTTTGAATTAAATATGGATTCAAAAATAATATAATTTCATTTTCTGTTTTAATATAATAGTATTTGTATAAGAATCTGATTTTATAAATGTATACATTTTTGATTAATAATTCAATTTATCTGAGTATTAAGCATTAGCTTGGTGATAAAAAAACTTGAAATCGAGAGTAGAAGATTTAATAAACTTGTTCTTCTTCTCAAAATATATGATTTTCTATCTATACACTATTTGTTGTATTACAATATAGTTTGTTTTCATTTAAGTTTTTTAAATGTTATGGATATGTTTATATTAGTAGAGTGTGTTAAATAATTTCTATAGTTATTTACGAAATTTTGCATATAGGTGGGTGTAGTCTGTTGTTTCTCTCATTATTGCATCTCTTCTGAGATAAAGCGTTAATAAATAAAATGGCTTTTTTAGCACGGGGGAAAAAGGGAGATTTAGTAGAAGTAGCTGAAGAGTTAGGGGAAATGGTTCCAGATTCTTTTAAAATCCCAGATATTAAAAATTTAATTTTAACTAGTAAAAACTTTAACGAGGAAGAAGTAAAATGTATATTAGATAGGGTAATCGAGGAAAGAGTTAAAAGGGAACAGGAAGAAAAAGAGGAAAGAATTAGGCGAGAAGAAAAAGAAGAAAGAATTAGACGTGAAGAAAGAGAACATATTTTGGAAATGAAACGTCTGGAAATCTCTTCAAATGCTGCAATTTCGAACACAGAATCAGTTACAAATAGGACTGAACATGCTCAAAAAATTCAATTAATGCAAATAACGCCAAAATTCGATGAAAGGAAAGATGAGATGAGTTTATACTTAATAAATTTTGAGCGTAGAGCAGAAATGGCTCATATTCCAAAAAACGAATGGGTAGTTTATCTTGTAAGTGCTTTACCTTCAGAGATATCTAACATGTTAGCTAGAGAACCTCCAGAAAGGGCTGATGATTACGATTACGTGAAGGAAATTATTCTTAAACGATTCAAGTTAAATAGCGAAAAATTAAGACAATTGTTTCTTAGACACCAGAAAACGTCAGACAAATCATGGAGAAATTATGCACAAGAATTGAATAGTTACTTTACGGAATGGCTTACGGAATTAGAAATAACGACATTTGAACAGCTTAAGGAACTAATGGTAACAGATCAATTGAAACGTCGTGTGCCAATTGAAATTAAGGAACATTTTTTGGCGGAATGGCTTAAAATAAATTCGCCGTATGATCTGGCAGAGAAAATAGATGAATATGAAAGTTTAAGAGATAGTTTTAAGACGAAAGATTTTACAAAACTCCCTCGAAATAATTTTGGTTTTCGTCAACAAAATGAAAACCGTGCCTTTAAGTTTAATGAAGTAGTTCGGAATCATAAATCTCATGTTCCTAAAAAAGTCGAGAATAAAAATTCTAATTATTCACATGAAAAGGAATTCGAAAAAAGAAAACAACTCCGATGTTATGAATGTGGTTCTTATAGTCATTTGCGGCCTCAGTGTGACAAAATAAAAAAGAACTTAGAATCGGTAGCATCCAACGAAATTGCTAGAAGTACATTTAATGAGTTGATGGCTCCTTACACTAGTATCGGCACTGTTAATGGAATTCAAATGCCAATCTTAAGAAACACTGGAGCAACTCTTGATTTGATTTGTGGAAAATACGTGAAACCTGATATGTTCACGAAGGAAAAGGTTTGGCTAAGAACACCTCTTGATGAAACTTTAGTATGCTTACCTATTGCCGAGGTTGAAATAAATTGTGAATTAGGTCACATTTTGACAAAGGCAGCAGTTCTTCGAGATTCTTTGGATCAAGGAAGATATTTACTGGGAAACAAAACAGCCGCTTTATTTCAGGAAATTAAAAAGCATGAGGAGGTGAAAATACATATGATAAATGCTATAGAAACTCGAGCTCAAAAAAGACGGAAGGAAAATAGCACGAATAAAGAGATTATTGATTCTGAAATAGAATCTTCTAGGTCTTGCTTCCAAACTAAACAAAATGAAGAATTAGAGCAAAATACAATTTTGCCACCATTAGAAACCGAAGTTGAAGGGATGGATTTGATAAAAACATCTCCAGAAGAATTTGCTCGGGAACAAAAGGTGTGCGAAGATTTGAAACCTCTCTTTGAGCAAGCTAAACGACAATCTTCAAAAGACAATAAATATATTATAATAAATCAATTGTTGTTTTATAGTAAAATGGACAATGATGGAACTGTAAGAAGATTATTAGTTGTGCCCAAGAAGTTTCGCAACCAACTAAAAGGGATCTGCCATGAGATAACTGCAGCTCATTTAGGTATAACTAAAACAAAAGATATGCTGTGCAAAACTTTCTACTGGCCTAACTGCTTTAAAGAAATTGAAAATTTTGTTAAATCTTGTGACAAATGTCAACGAGTAGGAAAGCCTCAAGATAAGAAAAGGGCTCCTTTGAAACTGGTTCCAGTAATTCCGGAAATATTTACAAGAATTAACGTTGATGCATGTGGTCCTTTACCTATAACTTCCTGTGGTAACCGGTATATTATAACAGCCATTTGCATGTCATCCAAGTATCCAGATGCCATCCCAGTACCAGATATACGTTCTACTCCTGTGATTGATGCTTTTCTTCAGATATTTAGCCGCATGGGTTTTTCTAGGGAGTTGCAAAGTGATCAAAGAACATCTTTCATGAGTGTCCTAACATCAGAATTTTTAGAAAAATTTGGTATTAAAGTTGTGCATAGTTCCGTTCAGTATCCCCAAAGCAATCTTGTTGAGAGATTGCATAGAACTTTAAAGAGAATACTGAAAGTCCTTTGCTTAGAAAAAGGTACAGATTGGGAGAAGATTTTACCTCAGGCACTTTTTGCTCTTAGAACTTGCATTCATGATAGCACTGGATTTTCTCCTGCAGAATTAGTCCATGGTCGGAACTTAAGAACACCCGTAACACTATTATATGAAAATCTAACTGGTAAAACCATTGAAGAAGATAGTGTGATTGCTTACGTTTTTAATCTTTTAAATAGAATGAAAAGATGCCAAGAATTAGCTGTGAAAAATATGACAGAGGCTAAAGAAAAACAGAAACTTTGGTATGACCGTAAGGCTACGAAAAGAGAATTTAAAGAAAATGATCTTGTGTTAGTTGTTGCACCTTCTAGATCAAACAAATTTTCTGTTCATTGGATAGGTCCAGGAAAAGTAGTAAAACGACTATCGGACACAAATTACGTAATACAATTTCCCGATAAGGAAAAATTACATGTATACCATGTAAATATGTTAAAACCTTATTTTCAGCGTCCAGAAGATGTTAATTTAATTTTTACCTCTAATTCTGATAATGAAGATATTGATTCTGAGAAAGAAGATATCCCAAGTTTTGAAATTAATTCATCTACCCTTTTAGAGACTTTTCCTGAAAGCTGTTTTAATGAAAAGTTAGAGGACGATCAGAAGAAACAATTGAGTAGACTTTTGATTCAATTTATTGATATTTTTTCACATGAACCGGGTTGTACAGAACTGGCTGAACTGGACATCGAGTTAGAATCTAATAAATCTATTATAGCTAAACCATATCGAATGTCCCCACGACAGACAGAAATTCTGAAATCGGAAGTAGACAAGATGTTGAAATTGAAGGTGGTGGAACCAGGTGAATCCGATTACACATCACCTTTAATATTAGTTGAAGCTCCTGGAAAAGAACCTCGTCCGTGCATTGATTATCGCAGGTTAAATGAGGTTACCAGGACGCAACATTATCCATTACCAAATATTGAAGAGCGTGTTGAATCCGTTTCGAAAGCGAAGTTCATATCTTTATTAGACTTAACACGAGGTTATTGGCAGATACCTTTGAGTCCTAAGGCTCAAAGATATGCTGCATTTACGACGACATTTGGTGTTTATAAACCTTTGAGAATGGCATTCGGTTTGAAGAATGCTCCTTACTATTTCAGTAAGTTAATGGCTGATTTATTAAAAAATTGCGAACATTTTGCTGTGCCTTATTTAGATGACATAGCTATATATTCACTTACCTGGTCTGATCACATCCAACATCTTAAATGTGTTCTGGAGAAGATTCGATTTGCGAAATTGACTGTAAAACCCCTTAAGTGCAAATTCGCTCAACTTCGTGTTAAATATTTGGGACACTTTGTAGGACAAGGTCAAAGAACACCAGGTGATATTAAAGTGAAAGCCATTACTGATTTCGAACGTCCCTCAAGCAAAACCGAAGTACGTGCTTTCCTAGGTCTTGTTGGGTACTATCGCAAGTATATACCAGAATTTTCGGTAGTTGCTGCGCCTTTATCCGACCTGTTAAAAGGGAAGTCTAAGAAGGGAGCTGTAATATGGAATAATAACTGCGAAAAGGCATTCATAGAATTAAAGAACACTTTAATAAAGAAGCCTGTACTTTACAGTCCAGACTTTCAAAAACAATTTATCATTCAATGTGATGCCTCAAACTTAGGAATAGGTGTAGTTTTATCTCAGAGAGATCAAAATGAAAATGAACACCCTATCCTATTTCTGAGTAAAAAATTTTCAAAATCTGAGAAAAATTATAGTACTATAGAAAAGGAATGTGCAGCAATAATTTTTGCTGTTACTAAATTAAAATATTATTTAGATGGTCAGTATAAATTTATTATCGAAACTGATCATAACCCTTTAGTTTGGTTAAAACATCATACAGAATCTAATCCCAGACTTTTAAGGTGGGCTTTGGTGCTTCAAAGCCTAAATTTTGATATTGTTCACAGAAAGGGCAAATAACATCAGAATGCCGATAGTCTCAGTAGAATGCTGAATAACCAAACTTAATTATTTTTTTTCTCAGATATTAAATTACAATGATTTTTTTAATACAAATTTCAATTGTTGTTACATGTGTACATAATAAAAAAAATGTTTTTTATAATAACAATGTGTCTATTTGTAAATTTAGTTAGTGTTGAAGATTCTGTTGTGTTAGATAATTATTTTGTGCTATTTTGATATATTTTTATTTTATATTTAATATTATATAATTCCATATAATTTTGTGTTTCAGCCAGAGTCCGATTGATCAGGGCTATCTGTAATATTAAATATTGCTCTTTGTTGTTTGTGTGTTTTTTTCCTTTTTTTATTTGCAGGTTGATTTCCTTAGAATGAGAAGAAAAAAAGGAATAAAAACTCCGGGGAAGGAAGGAATAATTTAGTCTGTAATGTCTCACCATCGGCACTTTCGATTTTAAGATCCCATGTTTTTTTTTTTTTTTTTTTTTTTTGTTTTTTTGTTTTGTTTTGATTTTCAGAGAGACTCTCGTTGTACGCGAAGCAGGCGAGAGAGATTGTCGCGAACCCATACATGGCTCCTTGTAAATTTTGTTCATTTTTTAATTAAATGTGTATGTTTCAAAATTGGAGTCATTTATTTGTTTGTTTGTTTCATAACAACCCTATTTTTGGTGTGGAGTCCGACTTCCTCAATACACACATGGCATAGGGACCCGTTTATAGGGTAGGCAACCATTCACACTTCATTCATACAAGGAAAGCACAAAGACAGGATAGATAGAGAAAGTACATCCATGCCTGAACCGGGATTCGAACCCAGTACCTCCTTGTCCGCAGTCAGGTACGCTGACCACTAGACAAGTTGTGCGGCATTAGCGGAGGTAAGATAAGCGAATGATAAGAATTTTTCACCGCAAATGAACATCAAGCGCGCTGTATGTGGTTCCACTTCAAAGCTCTATTTAAGTCTTGGAGATTTCGACGACTTCAAGTTCAGTAATTGTGCTTTTTTTCAAAAACATTATCAATTATGCCTCGCAGAAAACTTGATCAAGTATACGAGTTCGACAGAGGAAGGATTGTGGCCTGCTAATATTGTGGATTGACTTTCAGGGAAATCAGTAGTCGCGTTGGACGAAATCAAACGACTGTCATGCGGATATGTGATCGTTGGATGCAGGAAAATACGACGTTTGCGGAGTGCCAATGCGGCCAGTGTGATGTCTGTACTGTGAAGACCCAAAAAGGACACATTCATTAGTTGCAAAGCAACGCAGCGGTCCAAGCGAGAGCTTGGAATGTATTCTGGTACAGTTATAACGTCTTTAATACCGTTATAACGCCTTCAAAGTTCCGAAATAACAAGAACATCTTTAAAGTTCCGGATGTTCCAAAATAGCGATTACTTCTTTAAAATTCCAAAATAACGATAACTTTTTTTAAAGTTCCAAAATAACGTAACGTAGAAACGTTCCACTATAGAGTAATGACTTGAGAAATTATTAACACCGGAAAGATGGGAGTATTACGGTATTCCGGAACTGTGCTGGAAAATCGAGAAAAAAAACATTATTTTAGTAACCTATTTTTTCAGAAACACGTTATTTATTAAACGGTTATTATTGGATAACTGTAAATAACAGTTCTATTGAATAACGATTATCTTAAGTTGGTTTGGTTTGCTTGTCGCTCAACGGAACGACCATCTTAAGTCAGTACGGATGGATGCAAGAGCGGTGGTGACAACCCTCAAAGCAGGTCTTCCGAAATTCTGCTGCATGTGCAAGATACCCTGCATGCTCCCATATCGATGCAATAGTTTTGCAAAACAAAAGGGCAAAAACAAAAATTGAAGTGACTATTATTCAAAATAGCTCCTTCTACGCTTTTTCAATCAGAATTTGGAATCCACAGTCAACACTTTCTAAAGTAATCTCCGTTGTAAGATGTGAAAACCCTTCAAGTCAAAAGTGGCGAGTTACGAAAAGGAATTAGTTGGCATTAAATAGTGAAATTTCTCTTAAGTTCAATAATTTCCGGTTTAGTTATGCTTCCAGTTCTGTTGTAGTTATTCTTATATACTGTTTTGTCCTTTTGTACTTCAATTCTTGCTTTCTTCTTCCTCTTATCTCATTCATCTTTTATGCATGGGGAATGATACTAATATAAAAAAATGTAATTAGTGTAAATATTTGCACGAATACCTTATATTTCTATTTAATTACTTGCTTTAGAGTGTAGTTATAGTTTACTCTGTTAAAGTAGTGGTTTTCTGACCTAAAAAGTAAGTCTGAAAATTTAAGATAACTGGCCGTTATGTGGCAATATTTACGGCGACTAGGGATTTTTGGTGCCGCCCAACTTGTCTAGTGGTCAGCGTAAATGACTGCGGATAGGATGGTCCTGAGTTCGAACCCCGCTTCGGGCATGGATGTACTTCCTCTCATTCTCTCTCTTCAGTCCTTGTCCCTTATTTGTGTGAATGCCTACCCTATAAACGGGTACCTATAGCATGTGTGTACTGAGGAATTCGGATTCCTCACCCAAATAAGGATCATTTGGAAAAGTGAAGCAACGCACCCCACAATGTCAGCCTATCTGGCCCATGACAACAACACAACAACAACAGTGATTTTTGGTGACAAGTTTGGTGATAGAAAATAAGTCAACATTCTTGAAGTTTCAAATTGATAGAACCAATAGAAACCGATTTATCACAGGCTTACTACTACAAGAATGTTTGAAACTTCACGGATCTAGATCGAAAGAGTGAAAATATGAGTCTCGAGTAAGCAGTGACTTAATTGAAAGCAATGAAGGTGTCAGAAGCCTAAACCATCAACTCTGAAAGCTGTTGCTGCATTATAGAAAATGTAGGTTTAGGTTTGTTTAAAATCTACCAGCTGTGCTAAATGTAACCATTGCGACTGAAAGAACTGTAAATAGTGTTCATTTATAAGAAAACTAACATTCTTTATTTCTGCATCATCTCATCCTTTTTGACAGGAAAAAAATCGTGATGTGTATAAGCAAGTTCTTTTTCATTAAAAATAGAATGAATAAGATACTATCATGTTCTCTTGTCTGGAAAGCATTAGGTTCGATACCTAGAACTATTATACTGTTCTCTTCTCTAAAAGACACCGGGTTCGATTCCTAGCATAGTTATTAAGCTTCTGGTTTTTGGAAGTGCTTGTTTCCCAATGCAATTTTAAAATTAGTGATAGAGGAAAAAGATGCCAACCCTCATAATTCAACCTCATCACAACCGCAGATCATATTCCTTTGAGCTTGATATTTTGGAGGAATTTACTCATCGTAAATAAACTGCTAGGAACATACCACAATTGCTTAACCAATAATTATCGCTGTTGGAGTGTAGTATAGAAGTTCCAACTCGGATGCCTATGTTGTCACTTGTCCATAATGCGAAAGTATGAAGAGATTGGCAGTGTTAATTGAGTTTTCAGTCTTTAGATGTAAGCAGCTGGAAACGTTTTAAAAGCAAAAAAATAGTATAACAACTATAACAAAAGAACTTTTATTTTACTGTACATAAGTGCGTGGCTTATTATCACCTATAAAAACGCTTTTATGCATACATATATTGCGGTGCTAACAAGCTCTGGATTCTACCTTAAGATAACGAGTATGGAGTACTGTCCCATCACCAAGTGCCTCATCCAATTGAATCACGGTCAGGTGACAAGGTCACACTTGAGTTGGCACCTTCCTCTCCACATCAGCGGAAGGACTCTGGACGTCACGTCCCCAACTCGCGGAGCTTCACCAGCCCTGTGAGGGAGAGTACGTGGTCACCCTCCCAATCACCGCTCCCGGAGAATGATGCTTTATTTGCTGATCTTAACGGGAAGCAGCGTGAAGTTACTGAGCCACTGGAGCTCTTCCTCTGCTGGAACAGTGAATGGATGCTGCGCCTCTGCTGTCTGCATGCATGTTTGTCAAGATAAGTATTTTAAGAATTTTCCTGGTTTCCTCCCTTGTGACACGTGAATAAGTCTCACAATATAAGATTAATCTTCCCAGAATGCAATGAACAAGTGTATTGGAGGGCATTAGAGAGAATGTCATTGAGAGAGTATTGCCCGAAATATGTTGTGATGACATTCAATGTTTGGGTATGAGACACTCAAGTTTTGAAAGTAACTTTTTACTTATAGAGTTATCAAACAATGAAAACAAACCTCTTTTAAAATAAAGTCCAATATATTACTGATCGGAAGCGTATGAAGAAAAGCGAACACATGTTCTATATAGTTTCCATGAGAAATACTTTTCGAAAAATCGTTAACATGCTATTTTTTTAAAAATATTTAAACTATAGGAAGGCAGAAAAAAAGATGAACAGGAAACCGTGAATATTTTTTCGCTAACTCAGTGATTACATATCCATGACGATTTCAAAACAAAAGAAAACATCCGGGCCTCTCCATTCCTGAAGTGGTCAAAGTTCCAGCATCTCGGCAGACACAATTTCAAACTCAACACAATTCCTCGAGTTGAATAAATTATATTATTACATTAATAAAATTTACGAATTAAATAAATTACAAACATTTTGGGATTGAAATTTTAAAATAAAGAATAGTGGTTTCCTTCCATTTCTTGCTGTCAGTTTAACACCGTTCAAAAATTTGGTGGACTAACAAAGTAACTTATTTATATAGATTATAGATTACTTTTCTTCATTATTGATGAGAAAAATTTCTTATGTTCATTTATAAACCAAGTGGTCACTGGAGTCTAATCTTAAGACTTCGCTCTTATTATCAATCTATCTATTCATCCAATCCATCCATCCATCAATCAATCAATCCATCCGTCAATTCATCTATTCATCCATCCATCTATCCATACAACCATAAATCCATCCATCTATTCATCCATTTATAAATCTATCAATCCATCCAATACATCAATTTAATCTGACCTACCATCAATTCAATACATCCATCCACTTATTCACCCAATTTTCAATCTATCCATTCATACAATCCATC